>OZ020173.1:9912112-10142817 GCA_963971145.1 Sussaba pulchella | reverse complement strand
ACAATCTCCCGGTGAATAGTCGAAGTAATCTAAAGCATTGGTAACCCTTGATTTTTTACAGAGATACATTTATAGTAGCGATGCTACAAAACAACGTTGTTACTACTGTTCTTACCTGGCAAACCCAGTGAGTCCTGCACTAAATTTTTAGACCAAATTCTTAATAAAACGGAAATTGATACTGATTAAGAATTATTATTATTATTCATAATTAATTATAGATAATTATAAATAATACTAATAAATTTCACGACGAATCAATCATGTAATAAGATATTAATGAATTATATTTTCACAATGATACAAATATTCTCATTAATATTTATTCCTATTAGTTCGATAATTATTATTATCGTAAATAATTCCCGCGTTTTCCGCCGTTTTCTTCAATTTTTTTTTAAACTTTTTAAGAACAACGCATCAGAAATGTTCTAAATTCAATGCACTTCGACACTCATGCGTCACTTCCGAACGATGTGGCACTCGCGTGTCCCCTCCATGAAGAGTTCCTATCACACGTTTCTTAAATCTACGGCAAGGTTGCGAGATTTCAACAACGTCGCCAGTTTCAAGCTTATTTTGTAATGCACGGCGAGGTTCGTGATTTTTTTCCGCTTTTTCACTTCCCAGCCGACGCTACTGATATTTTCTCCGTTTGAAAGGACCGTAGTATGAATGCAACCTTTTCATGACACTCATCCTTCTAATTCACCGGCTTTAATTCTTTACTTTACTACTCTGGCTTCCTTTCCGCTATTTTCCTCAAGACGTACTTCCCGTTCGCACTCTCCCTCCGGAAAAATCTCTTCACTTCCCATTTTCCAACAATCGCCTACCTCACTGCAGTACGCAGTAAATGCACCAAAAGTATCCCCCTAAGACTTGCCCGTTCTTTGTTGGTAGCTTTAATTCCTTTATCCGAGTGGGTTTCGGGTTTACAAGTTCCTCCCACGTTTAGCGATGGCCTAGTTTTCGCAGTTTAATCGTATAATTTTTTGTTGACGACCGTATTTCCTCAACACGTAATCACGGGTAAACAGACACTTGCGGAAACAGTGAAAATATTTTGGAAAATTAAAGTGACAGTGTGTGACGATGATGTCACTCTACAGTCACAGTGGGTGTGAATAATGTAGGGAAGCACATTTACCAGAACTCTTTTCTACATGTACAAAAAGTTGTTAGATCAATTGACAACATTCAGCATGAGTGTATTGTCTTAAAAAACATGTTGCATATGCTGTGTAGCGGACTTATTTTATCTCGTGTTTACAAGTGTGATAATTTTTTTCATTTTTCTTTTACGCGATTGATTTATACAACAAATTTTACACATGGATCTTACGTTCACAAATCGTCCTGTCGTTTCTGGCAGGTAAGGAAAAATATGAAAAAATAATAGTTTCGGTATCTTTTTCACCTTTCTCTATCAAAAAATCTTACCAAAGTTTTACATATTATATAGAGAGGGATTATCATATACATCGGTCTGAAAAATGTTTATTAGCGCATGATAAGCAAAAAGTATTGCGATGCTTTTCACACTACTTTTTTTTGGTTTGTTACATTTCGTGGTAATGTTTATAAAGTATGCATACATCATTGGATATCATTTAAACGAGTTAAAAATAATCATATGAGTCCAAAAGTAACGTCAGTTAATTTCACTTACTTGCACGAAATTCTGGCACGGATGGTAATCCGGGTCATTAATGGCACGCTCGAGACTTTGAATTCCTACTGCTCAGGAATAAATTAACGGATCCAAGCGACCTCGTGCGTACGAGTTCTCACCCACACCTAGTTTTTTTTACAGAAGGGAGTCAGGCCCCGCCCTTTTCGAATTTCAAAGATATTTGACTTGAAACTTTGTTTTGTGCCAATAATTGTCCAGATTACCGGCGGAGGGTTAAATTAAGGATAAACGAGATTTACAAGTTCGAGATACAACGAAACGGCTGCATGTCGTAGTTTTCGAAAGTTGATAGTTGATAGAAAGTGCCACACGCACCGTGATAGCACCTCTTTAAATGCCCTACGTACAATTAACCGTAAGATCTCGGTACCTCTCGGTTACGCTCGTCTTCGTAGCCCCCTTCGCCCTTCTCTCGCTCGTGAGTTTATGGGCGCTCATTTCAATATATACATCGAGTTCACACAAGTTTACTTTCTTCCGTGCAAAAATTTATTTTCCTTTTTTCTCTTGTTAGTGCAAGCAGAGGTTAGTCGATTTGAGCGACAGGTCCGGCACAAATATACAACAATATATAACAGAATAGTACAGAGTAGTACCAATTGACGTTTCGCCTGACAATTCACGCCCTCATCCTTCCACACAACCGCACACACTCCATATAAATAAACGATCATCATGATTTCGGGGCAGTAACTCTTAACCACGGAGTCACATAACTATGTCCATCGAGGCAGCGGGACTTAGCTTTTCGAGACCAAGACCAGATTGAGATGAATTTTGTCGCTCACCTCCGCCTGAGTTGTAGATGGCGTGACAGTCCACGCGGCGATGCCCCGGCTGAAGTAGACCGTGATAATTCAAGCGACGAAGATGGCTTGCGGACAAGATGGCGACGCTACAGTATACGACAGACCCGACCACGTGTGACCAATGCCGGGATCGGTATTGACCAAGTCGAAAATTCGAGCCATGTTGGCCGGGCTCGCTCTTTTGATGTCGTTTATTTCTTTCTCTCGCTTCAATTTAAAATTTAGCCCGCGTTGTCAGACGTTTTCAATAACCAAAGTAGATTGATGTTGACAACGACCGCATGGCTGGATTCACACATTTACATTCATACCTACTCGTACGACGTTAACAACGGAATTAATTATTTAATTCATCAATCAAATCACGCTCTCCTTTGATGTCTAAGACTCTCGCATGGCTCACGGAGAGTTGAACATAATGACACTCTCTAGCAGATTAGGTCTAACTTAGGCCTACTAAGTTACTATAAAAATGCCTAAGACATTTTGGTAGGCATATTAGACGAAAAAGTGCAGGTGAGTGCCGATAAATGACCAAATGGGCGCATGGAGAATGCCTTTCGAATATCTGCCAGAAAACTTGCCGTCACTATTTAGAACAAACTGACTATGAATGCCTAAAATGGTCACGGCATTCGGGCAGTCATTTCAATAAGCATAACATAAGTCTTTAAGGGCCTCCTTCTATATTTCTAATGGTCAGCTATAATCACCGTAAGTGTGCCCTCGGTGAGGGAGAACGGATAAATGGGACGAGTCCATCGCCGGAATTGATGAGAACGGTTAATCAATACACGCATGATTGGTTGGATCGATACGCTGCCCATCAATCGATCGACTGCGACCGTGGAGATTCGCGGAGAGCAACCGCAGCGCGATACTAGGATCGCGCAATATCCAAACGCTCACATATCCAAACCCTTACAACTGTAAGTATCGACATAAACTGTTAGAAACAGGTTGCCGAACGTTGATCTGCTGGTTTATTTTTTTTTTCATTCTCCTTTGGATCGTACTTTAAATCGTAGCAATTTGAGTATAGTAATAAGGTGTCGATGTAATGATCAAATTTGATCGAAATTAAAAGCCCTTTTTGGTGAACATTTGTTACAGTTTTTTGTCGAGCAAGCCTCCATATTTAACATTGAATCGCGTCCCTCGTATAAATTAATAAACGCAGCTTGCGGGTTTTGGTTAGCCAACTTCGTACTTTCGTCGTGGCATCAAATTTGAAGACTTGCACGCATAAGTAAGTCGTAACAAGCAAGCTAATGTTACTTATTTCTCCCACTTGTATACTTTCACCATCATTGTGTTCTTTATTTGCATTCCGTTAGATGGTTCGAATATCCATTGGCACATAAAAACTCAACTTTTCAGGGTCCAAAGTGTTTGTCCAGGAAAGTCAACACTCTTCCTACTTTCTCCCCATTGAGCTACCTGAAGAAACTTTTTTTGCGTCTTTGCATAGTTTTAGCACCCGGTACCAATAACCGTTTCGTTGTAACGTCGAATTGTATTGACCGTTTAAGGCGTCTTAACCCTAGATCGGTGACCCTAAGCGACCCAACGACTACGGTCACCTCATGAGGGAAATTCCGCAATGCTGTCCGGGCGGTAGCACGGCCATGTCGCTCGACTCCTATAACGCGCGCGTGAAGGAACTCGCTAGAGAGTGGGTGAACTCGGCGCGAGTGTGGCAACGTCGCCGAAGAGAACTCAGTAGCGTGTCTGGTCACCTCATGAGGGAATCCCCGTATTTCGGCGTTTCTTTCATCCAATCATTTCCATTATTCGATTCTGATCGTTTCATTGGGTTCGCAAGAAATATAATTAATTTTTTTAATCTTTCAAGGACAAACTAATTTTTTTTAAATGTCTGCCAATTGTTTGCAGGTAGAAAATAAAAAACGATGCGTGCCGGGGATTCTCTCATATGGTGAACAATTTATGATTAAGCCAAAAAAATAGCTTAATCACCGAGATAGCAGTGCTCAGTAATTTTTCATGTTTTTTGAGTTTATTGTGAGAAACGGTCTCGCCGCTGCCGAAGAAGAAACAATTCCGACACCGAATTACATTGCGTACAAATCACCGACCTGCTTAACTTTGCCACGACGAAGTTTCCGAAGGTATCGACAAACACGATTTCCACAAGTCGACAGAAATGGAGATCGTCATTCTCGCCACCAACAGTCTCAAGGAGTCTTCCTCAGCGTCGCCAAATTTAAAGAGATTGTATTATATCGATCACAGCAAAAATTGTATAACCTTAGAACCCTTGATATCTCAAACAACCCATCACTCAATAACGTGAAAAGCAGGGTTTCCGTGAGACTCACAAAGGGAAGTTCCATCAGATTCAGCATTTAGAGTCGTTTAGACCGCTTCAATCTGTTCGCGATGAAAGCCACATAGACACCAATGAAGGAAACTCAGGATCAATATCAATCCAACGTATTTCAACGAAATGAGACTCTTGAATTTCGAGCTTGTATCGTGAATGGTACCTTACCTTTAACATTTGGGAAGCGGGTCAGGCACCAAAGAACACGACCAATTATCATCAGGCCACTTACGGTAATGAGCATATAAGGATTCGTGAAAGCATTTAATAATTTGAGACACGGTGGTGCTGCTCTGGAACGGTCACGGGAATGGAGTTTTCGGAACGCAAAGTTCAAAGCAACCATTGAGAAGGTTTTGTTTTAACCTTGTCCGAGAATTCCGATTTTACTAACAAGGAAGTATTTGGAATATTATTTTAAGCAAATAACCATGATTAATTATTATGCTACGATGAAAATTATCACGATTTAACGATAATGATGAATAATTTAGACAAATTATTGTTTCACAATTAATTTCCAAATTGGGTCTTTGGTTGATTTCAAAATGAATCCACGATAATTTCGTAATGGGAGTATTTTAAGTACATTTTCGTTGAATTAATGCCCATCTCTGTACACCCATCGCGTTTGTACAGGAAGGCTTGGTTGTCGAAAAAACGACACGGAAATTCGTTGAGGAAATCTTTAGGTTATAAACGAACTAAAAAGTCAATTGTGGACCCATATATAAACGTCGGGTGCTTTAATTCGAGGAGCTTAGATTTATACTTCCAGTATCGTTGACCATCAAAAAGGTACTATAATAACGGGCCATCTGATATCTACCCATAAGGACAACTACTCGTACGGACAAGTAGTTGTCCATACTCCATGCGCTGGCGGCTTAACAATTTGAATTTTGCACGCATCTGGAGTCCTAGGATCTCTCCGTTATCTCTAATTTTTATGATAATCGATACAGCCGCTTGAATTGGAGACGGTTTCAACAAGTTTTTAGATAAATAAGCTCCGCACTAAAATAAGCTTACTTACTGAACTGAATGAAACTCCTAAAGAAGTTAACGAAGCGAACTAAGCTAATCTAACCTATGAAGTAACCTATGAAGAAAATGGAGAAGTTGTTCAATATAGACTTAACCAACTAAATTAAACTAAACTAGCTTTGTCAGGAACAGTGTTCAGTTCAGTTTCGTCTACCTAGCTTACGTTATTTGTGAGACATAAGTTTAGCATAATTAGTGTAGTATATTATTATATTAGTCAAGTGTAGTAGTTTAATTGAATTCGATCTTGTAGCTTCAGTGAATATCGTCATTTTGACAATTTTTGAAACGCCTTTCATTTAGGGCTGTTCTACCAGTTATTACGACGATGACCGATCATGAAGAATTTGCAGACTTACATGCGTGTAAAATAGAAATAGTGTAGGTTAGAACGTTCTCTAGTCTTACATGTTTGAATTCCGCGGGATCATCATATGCACGCAATCCCAAAAGCACATCAACAAATTCGCGCGCACACACACGGTAACAACATAAAAAAAGAGGAAACAGAATATATTGTGAAAACTCATTTTTGCTATTACTTCGTTGCTTTCTCCATTCTCCATTCTCCAAATCATTCAACTTAAAGGAAAAATACATGGTAGCACGGAGAGAAAACATAAGAACCTGCAAAACCGAGAAAAGCTGTGATACTGCAAAATTATCTCATCACCAGATGACGTACCAGAATGATTATAATTTAACGTGATGATAAAGCATATGCGTAACTTTACATTTCAGAGTTTCCATGTATTTCTTTGCACTGCAGGATGATTATCGGTGCCTAGCGTCCTTGTAGCCGGAATGAAAAATCATCAGCTTTGGGTAAGCACGACAAAGGGTAAACTAAGGCATATTCCGGTACAGAATGTGTGCAGCTGCGCGATAAGGTCGAGAAAAACGGAGTTACTTTAACACGAATATTCAAACCCCTATGTTTTTTGCCTTTGTAAGCTCACGTTTCGTTCAACAGATTCTATCGGCAAACTCATCAGATATAATACAAATTTCGTCTATTTAGTAATAAAAAAAAAGAATTCATTTTAGGATAAAATATCACTATCGACTATGATATAACTATCATATTACTTCGTCGGAGTTTTTTCATAGATATTTTTTTTTTACTTATTAGAAGCATTGGCGACGCTCAAATTGGCGCGTACATTTTTTTAATCAGAAAAATACCAAAAGAGCTAGAAACAGTACCAACGGTGCTGTCCTTGTAACGGCAATTAAGAATTATCAGTCTCGAGAGCTCACGATTGTCGTTAAGTGGAGCTGATTTTGGTTTAAAACTGATGGAGTAGTATGATAAGGTTGAAAAAAGTGGTCAAGAGCGTGCGGAGCGCGCACATGATAGGATTCCGTAACCATGCTTACTCATTCCAAAAAAATCTGTTTCCAAATTTTTCGTGAGGTATTGTTGCTACAATACTCGTCATAATTTTGATTGAATTTATTGATTAAAAGCTACATTCTAGAATTTTTCCCGATTTTTTGAATTGACAGTTCAGAAATTAGAGAGGGGAACCCCTCTGATGACGACTTTGAAAGTGAACATCTCGTGGCAAAAGGGTTCAAATAAAAAGGTCTCAGAACATTCTAAATTGCATTCGAGATGACTCATCAAAAGAAACCTCGCTCGATGCGGTGAGCCCAAAAAAATTTCGGGCTCACTTTTTAATCCTCGGGAGGGGGGTGAAAAGTTATTTTTTAAATTTCTTGTTATCATTTCTGTTTTTAGGTTATCAATCTAGGTCAACGTATTTCTACGGAACTCTAAAATCTGAGTTTCCATTTTTCGTTGAATGGTTAACCATCACTAGTAATTTTCCATGAGTAACGAACCCGCTACTTGACTTACTTCATCGTTGTATGGATCAGCAATTCTTCTTTCGTTGTACCCCTCCCCCTTTATGCTACTCCCAAGAAATTGGGGACTCCACCAGCTGAGCTAATAACATAAAAATCCTCGCGCTCCCGTCGTGGCAGCATAGTCTTTCCAGCTGTTAACAGAGTCGTTCGAACGACAATTCCGTTTATACGATTCTGCGATAGGACTCGTCCACTGCTGCAACAGCCAAGACCCATATGCGTGAGTAAATTATGATATCAGAACTGACGTAAAACCCTTCACTTTCTACACTTGTGTGCTTTTATCATCGTCGATTTATTGATTTATATATTTATTTTTCCGCATTTTTTCAACGAAAAAATGCACATAACGTTCTTGGTCTTTCGAGATATTTGAAGTTAAAGTTGGACAATTCAATATGGGCGGTATAGAAACATCGGTGTTTATGTCGCACATTCAATGAGATTTAGCAATACCTATCAGGATAATGTTCGTTAAAACAACCTGCTATTGGAAACAGCATATAATTATCAACATTATCACAATGTTTGAGACTGGATAACCGAACTAATTATTGAGTATTTGTTAGTTGATTGAACGATTTTCGGTTCCCGCGAATTCACGCTACACCGTTTCGCAGCGATATGACAACGCAGCGCTGCGGACCGCTGCGCCTGTGCGAGCGTCCAAGTATAGTAACTCGTGGCCACTCTCGGCAGGGTCGCGTGTGTGCAAAAAATCTCAACCATGCGCGTTGACCAAAGCTTCGTCAATTATTCACAATTGCACGCTCGTCATCGGTTTTCGATAATAGCTAATAGTTTCCCCGGCTCTCTTACTCTAATTCACCGTCGATTGTTCGATAAATAGTCCTTTTTGTCTCACTCGGTCGATCTCAAACCTCACGTGAATGTACTTTCTGACAAGTTTGAAATCTACCGCCGTCGAAAGCTCGGCATTTCTCTGCATTATCTGCACAAGCGCGCAGAGTTCCAACGGCTAGACCTGCATATCGGTAAGTTATCATAGCACGGAAAATCAATATTTAATCATTTCGACTGCCAGAATCACTTTTCTAATTAACAAATGCTAAATAATCTTCAAAAAAACTGTTTATTCGTACAAATTCATTTAATATATGTATCATAAAGTACGCAGCAATTAGCGTTCAGGCGATGGTATTGGCCCGGGCGCTAGTCAAGCGATCGACATAACCCAAAATAATTTACCGGTTGTAATCGGTATAGAGTCAATTCATCGATGTAAACAATAGCTGAGACTTTTACTATCGTGTACACTTAATTTCATGCGTTCCTTCATGCTCAGGCTTTCTATATGAAGGTGGAATATACTATTAACCGCTTGCTTGACTAGGTTTTGTGGATGGGTATGCTACCTTAGGCCCAATCCACAAAGAACTGGCGTATGGTAGTGGCGTGGTGCCGACGTGGCGAGAACGTGGCGCGAATATCGCCCATTCAACTCACATAGACAGAGGCGTTAAAGAAATATTTATCCGATCTCTATTTAACGCAGAGCAAAGAAAAAATGCATACTCACATCTTGCATGTCTGGGGACTCTTTCGGTCCCCTCTATGAAGGGATATAGTTGACGGTCTGCAAGAAAAGGTCCCGTATTACTGAGAAATCGATTTCCAGGTTCTTTATGCTGCTCGTAGTCTTGACCTAGCTCTTTTATAATAAAAATAAATCAATTTTCCATATGCAAAATTCGAATTGTTATTGCGGTGTGAAGTGCAGCGCGAATCGCCCATCTTCGGCGCTCGTCGCACCCGAGAAATTTAGCCCCTTGACTTGGCACCACATCTGTCTAGCGTGCCCGTGCGCGGCACGGGAACTTCGGGTTCCGTCGGGTTTGTTCTCGCTTTCTCTTTCTCTTTCACGTTGAACTATTTCGAAATAACCGCACATAAAGAGAACGATAAGAAACCCGCGGGAACTAATCAAGTCATAATGTGCCGCATTGTAACACCAAAATATCTATTCGCTTGTGACTATTTGTTTATATTCGTCGTTCATATCCCCCGGTATCAATTTGTATCTTGCACAAAAGCATAAGCACTATCGTGGAATTCATACTTACATGATATAATCTAAATTTATGTCACACGCATAAAGAAACAGAAAAAGGGGAAAAGAAAAAATAATAATTGACGACGTGCGGGTGACAGACTAGCGTATACTGGAAGAAAAAGAGCGTATTCAGAGAAAAGACAGAAAGTTGGAGCCGGAGGAGCCCCGCGTTTGCTCGGCCCGTGAGCACGGCACCCTAAACGTGCAGCGGTGAGTGTAAAAACTTGATATCAGCGGCTACTCCCACTTGCCAAGTGTATGAATCCGAACGCGCTTCGAACGGCTGTCCTGAACAATTTGCCGAAAATCCATGAGGGCCCCGTTTATCGCGGAATGTTACATTATGTTTCCATAGGTATCATTTTTGTCGAGGAGTTCGCAAAGATAAACGTTCCACGAAAAAATAACGGACAGCGCGATTAAATACATTTAAATATTGTTGGCAAATTATTATTTTTGCCTATATTTCAGACAATAGATGGCTCCATGTATAGATTCACAATTGGTTCGTACAAACTCTTTATTCTTTATTTTCCGAAAAAATTCTAACGAGAAACAGAGCCGGCTAAAGTGAATCTTTTTACCAAGCTAGAGTCATTCGGGGCAACTGTACGCACATAGAGCTTCCAAACTTTGTTCAACAATGGTAATGGAACATATTGAAATCAATTTATGATATTTAGGTAAGGTAAGGTTGAGGTAGGTGGGTAAGGATATTTAGGTAAGGTTGGTTTAGGTTTAGGTAAGGATAAGGTTAAATAATGACTATGAATTGGCGCTACAACAGGAAAAGTATTCCTTCACAATTTGCTCTGAACTAACAATAACTTGATAAAGTCAGATTGCGTCCACTTGCCCCGTATTGCGGGTAAGTGTCATCGATGAGGGGTAAGTGTACGCGTGCGGGGCAAGTGATATAAGAATAGACCGATTAATTGAATATGGTCATCAATGAAACATGTTAATGACTGTAATGTGAATAAAACTTTTATATATGGGGTATTCCTGGGAATTTCAGCAACTTCGGACAGTTGGGTCAACATTTTTGCCCCCCAATTTTTTTCATTGATATGTGTCGAAAATAGAGAGACACGTTTTTCAGCACCCACTTTTTAGGCTAAAAAAAGCTATAACTTCCGAAGCGTCGGCCCAAAAAGTTCGAGGTGGCTAAATTTTCGTTATCGTTCGAGAAATTAAAAAAAAAACAATTTCAAAAATTAAGGGTACGTTTTTTGTTTTATTTCATTTTCAATTTTGAATTGTTTATAAATAATTGTTGAATTTGTGCAACATAATCGTAAATGTTTTCATTGTATAGAGCGTTCAAAAACGAAAAAAAAGACCCGGGGTTTTCCGAGTTATCACTAACCGTTGCTGAGATAGATCGATTTGAATGACCGAATGTGGTCACAACATCAATGTGTTTTTTTCTTTGGGAGTGAATAACTTAGTAAAAAAAAATCGCACAGCAATAAATCAAATAGCATTTTGCACAAAAATAAACAAGCTATCGAACGTTCTGAATAAACTTCCTGTAAAAAATTTGACGAACGCCGTGAACCTTCCCGAATTTTCGTAAAAATTGAGACAACAGTTTTTTTTTTATTCGGCCCTTAGCACAGAGCAGCAGGGCATGATAAAAATTGTTTAACCTTAGGTTCAAGGAGTCAAAGATTCAAGCTAATGAACAAGCTGGGAAGGATCTGAATCCGAATATTTTTTGCGGAGATACAGATGCCTGAAATTTTGACAAATTTCGACTGTTCTCAAGTGGTCCTTTAATTTTTTTAATGAGTGTATTAACGTAAAAAATTGGGGGGCAAACATTTTGACCTAACTGTCCGAGGTTGCTGAAATTCCCAATAGAAGGAATACCCGATATATTATTTTCATTTACAGAAACGTTATGGAATAATTATTATGTAATCACTTTCGTCTTAATCAGACTTTGCAAAAATCACATTGAAAAATCCCGCCTTCATAGGATGTGCACTGTACATGCCACTATTTTCCCATGTAGGTATATATAATTTTTTTTTAGTTGGGCAAGCAATCGCACTTGCCCACTTGACCGCGTACACTTACCCCCACGGGCATTTTTTTGGAAAAAAATCACAACTCCGGAAGCAACGAACCAAACATTAGGATTCGTTATGATATTTTCACTACCATGTCAAAGGAAAACATAAAAAATTACTTTCCTCTTGCGGACCGATAAGCCGGGTGTCACAAACTTTCCCGCGATGCGAAAAACTAAAGTTGGAAACCATGAAATATGTTTTTGCGCAAAAACTCAAATGCAAAGTAGCGCGGGATGCAACCACATGTCAGGATTAAATCGTAATTGTGGCACCACTGTTTGGCCGGAACCATCCGCCACCACCCTCGCCCCCTTACGGAGATATAGGTACTGCGTACACTTACCCGCTGCGTACAGTTAGTTACCCCGAATGACTCTATACTTGGATTTCAAACGGATCTGCAATCGACGACCGTAAATTCCTTTGATTTTCTAGAACTCGAGAGAAGCTCAGTTGAATCTCTTTATTTTAGGTTATTTAAGGATGTTGCAAAAAACAAATCTGAGGAAGGCGCAAAATGGAACTTTGATTACTACATAGTCGGTCGGTCGATTCTAGCTTCTTAACCGAGGGAAGATTGTGTACGTGATTTCGAACGTCGTCATCTTGTCGACAAACTAGAGATTCTACATAATTTGAATCTCAGGATGAATCACCGCCGTATTTAGTACCAAATATAATTAAGAAAACAGCATATTTTTTCAACTTTTTTTTTAAATTCTCTATTTAATTGTTTGAACATCATTGACATATGTAGACTTTTATAGGTCTGAAAGCTGCAATAAAGAAGGTTAAATCTTTGGCACTCATTCTACTTATTTCTCATAATGGTACGCCAAGTTCATTTGCGTTCTCGCATGTATATCACATCCGTTACCAATCATCGTTCCGTTGTAGAGTCTAATTTATTTCACAGCTCACCCTCTCTCGAGTCATGAAAAGTGCCACGATGACGGTCCTGCCGAAGTTTTTGATGATTTCCGTCTTTATTGCGGAAAACTGGTTTACTGCTGCGGAAGAAGAAAACGTCCTGACAGAGTCCGATCTTTCATTCGGAGTAATCGGCGCGGGAAAAGGTCGCAAATCCATCGATAGTCACGCTTTCGATAGATTTCTCGATATGACGTCACTCGATCTTGCCAGCAACGATCTAACGGAATTACCAGAACCCGTGCGTGAGAAGTTAGAGGGACTGAAGTTTCTCAATCTTAGCGGAAATCATATAAGCAAAATGAAAAATCCTTTCGATGGTCTCAGCGGTCTCGAGATTCTCGATATTTCAAACGACCCATCGCTCACAGTGCTGCCCAGTCATTATTTCCCCGGATTCACAAACCAAAGTAAAATACTAATCGGAGGTGACAGCCGTCTTAGGGAAATCAAATGTGACGTCTTCGGCAGCGGAATGGTTGAATCCGTTCCAAAATTATGGGACGAAGATAGCAATGGCGATAAGGTGAATCCAACATGGCCCCAGCACCGATTCGAACCGTTCGTAATACGAGCTTGTGTGCACAGTGGCATCTTAGTTGCAGTTCACGCTTTTGATATTAGCACACCACCACGGCAGCGTTTCCATTGTAAGATAATTCAAGGGCGAGATGGTCTCACGCCCGATGGCATTCATTTAGACTTGAGCGCGATGGAGATTCGTGAGATCATGATTGGTGCGTTTGAGACGATAAAAGATTTGAGTTGGTTGAGCCTCCATGGAAATGGCATTAGTGCCACATCGCGCGTTGCACATTTGCCGTCAACCATTAAATTTCTGTACATGAGTCAAAACGACGTCACTATAATAAGGGCCAATGCTTTTTCTCACCTCGCAAATCTTGAGGAACTTGATCTTAGCTACAACCGAATTACCGTTGTCGAGGCGCGCGCCTTTGAAACTAATAAACATTTAGAAAAGCTCGTTCTCGATGGAAACGAGATATCCAGTCTCGAGTCAGGAGCTTTTACCGGACTTCCAGCTCTGCAAATGCTCCTACTGAATTCCAATCAATTAGCGACAATTACGGCCGGAGTATTTGATTTACCTGAATTGCAACTATTGGGTTTAGGATCGAACGAAATCGGTTTTATCCAACCTGGAGCCTTGAAAACTTTGAATCGTCTGTACACGCTCGATATTCACAGGAACCCTATCGCGGAACTGAAAAATGGTGCATTGTTTGGCTTACCGAAAAACGCAAACTGTTCTGTATTGATAGGAGAATCGTCAATTGAAATTATTGAGGGAGGCTTGTTTGACAAAAAAGAGTGAGGATAGGACGTTAGAAAAAATGTTGTGTTCTAAAAGAAAAAGAACGAAGGTGAACCAGCAGATAAAAATTACATACTTAAATTTATACAGCGTAGGTCCATGCGTATAGTTCCGCTTTTATGAAGGAAAGACTATTATAGTTGGCCATTAGGTCATGTATGTAAAAAAACTCTTTCTTAAAAGGTCATCAATTAATATCTATTGCATAGCAAGGCCGATAGCATTGTTTTTGGTCCTTATCGAAATATAAACCAAAACGGTGTAGAGCGTGTTGAACACGCACAAGATGGGGCTAGGTTTTCGCGCAACTAGTCCGTTATTTCGCGAGCATCTCGCGAGCGGATCTTGCGACAGATAATTCGACCAACGACCGACGCGATCGAAGAATTCAGAATACGTGGAGCGTCGAAACCCAACGGTTGCGCAATACAGCGACTACGATGTCACAAAAATTTGTTCGACGCAATAAACGATAAACCAAAAATAATAAACGCAAGAGAATTTATTCCTTTCCGAATCGACCCATCATTACCAATAATCCCGGCTGGATCGGCCTATACATTAGGTAAGCTAGTTTTATGATACCCGATAATAGCTATTCCATCTTGGAAACTCGCTTGGTACTGGAAAGATTCTTCCTAAGTTTTCCATAAACTATTATTGCTACAGTTTCTATTATTATTTTTATTAAGAGTACTAATAAAAACCGATATTGTGGAATTTTTCCAGATTTTTTGCATGAATAGCTTAGACATTAGAGGGGGACTCTCTAATATCCACTTTGGAAGCAAATATTCCGTGACAGGAGGTGTAAAATCAAAAGTCTCTCATCATTTCATGTTGCATTTTAGAGGACCTATTAAAAGGCATCGCACTCAATGGGGCACGTGAAACAACAATATTAAGTACGCTTTACAGTCCAGAGGAGGGGGGTCGATTTTTTTCCCAAATCTCATTATTTCTGTTTTTGAGTCATCGGTCTACGTTTACCAAATCGTATCTCAATCAGTGGATGAATGAGCGGATGGAAGGACTGTGACATACAGACTGTCGGACGGACGACCTGACCGAAATCATAAGGGGTCTCAAACTGCCGCGGAACCCTAAAAATAACGCTTTCAGCTGCAGTAAAATACTTATGAACAATGCTCGACATCTATCGAATGTAAACAGGTTCACGTCAGAGAAAAGGATTGAATAGAACCTCCTCCTGTGATGGATGTACATTCGCGTTTCATGGGTTGTCCAGTAAGGTAGCAAACCTATTCGTCTCAAGACGCTGCTGCGTCCCTTCATAACGTTCGGAAGACGAACGAGCAGGTAACAAGAGAAATTTTTTTTTTTACGACGAAAGGATGATCGCTACGGGATGAGATGGGAAGTGCGTTTTACGGCCTAGTTGCTGTACTCAAGTACCTTGGTTACCTGCTACACTACTTTCTCCGGCTTTCGCTTACGTTTCTACGTCTTGAGCAGCAATTCCCCAGAAGAGATCGACCACTGCTCGTACACGATGACGAAATTTCTATTTTGCAGTGAAAATCGGGGTCGTAAATCTCGAGAAGAAGTAGACGAGGTCTCGCGTTCTTTAGTTTCTCTTCTCTCCTCCACTCGCTTTCCTTCGTTTCCGGTTCGCGTACTATGCAACTCGTCGCAGCGGCCCTCCGGCGCTTTTAACCAATTTTTCTCTCAGCCTCGTTCCTTCTCTCTTTTTCATCTTTCTCCCTTGCTCACTTGATGGTAAAAAAGTGGGGAAAGAAAGAAGACGTCGCTTCTGATATTCCCTTCCCAACCACTTACCCACTTCATTGTTTTCCAAATTAGCGTTACAAAATACCTACGATCTGAGTTCTCCAGAATCTAGTTTATCGTGTATATCTATATATATCTTTTTTTGCCGTCTAGCATCGACCCAAGTCATTTTGGACATCACTTCCGGGCCAGCTAGTATCTCAAACAAAATTTTTCAGTATCGCATTTATACCTCTATTAGTTTGGAATAGTTTCATGGCAGTAATTATTTATTTTTTATTCAACTAAGGATAATTCCGTGAGTTTTATTGCTACGTCGGTCCAATAAGTCTCATTCTGAAGCTCTTTGAAACTCGCTTAAAACGGCTCGAAAAAATCCTGAATCCGATTGCAACTTCTGTCGATAATCGTGTCGGTACTGGAAAAAAATAATACAAGAACCCAAATATTCGAATAATGCAAGTAGTTTATCGAATTTTGTTTCTTATGGGTTGAACATCGATCGGATATCTGTATTATTCTTAAATTGAAAAAATAATGCAAATTTTCACTGTCATTTGGAGTCATTTGGAGCCGTTTAAGCGAGTTTTAAAGAGCTTCATCATGAGACTTACTGGACCGACGTAGCTATGAAACTCACGGAGTTATCCTTAGTTGAATGAAAACATGAAGGTCTCCCCATGTTGATCAAATGGTAAAACGAAATATACGATGAGCGACCTTAAGAAAAAATGTTATTAAGCCGCCCATTTTTTTCTGGGTATTTGAGGGTAATATCTATAGATTTTTCACTATCCGTCGAAAAAAAAAATCAACACAGCCTAATGTGCACATACCTGTAAAAAAAATACAAACTGATCAAAATAAAGTCGCACAGTATATCGAGTTGAGGATAGCTGATAACCGCATCCACTGTCTATAAAGAATCAGGCGAAAAAATGTAAGGTAATCCAGAAACAAAAAAGGTTATATGATCTAGAAGAAATTATATAGGATAGTCAACACATCACATAGGCCGAGCAAATCAAATCAAGGATGGGTAAACGGGGGACGGTTCTTGGGAATTGCATTAGCCACATCCAAGATTGATGCATGACGCACTTACGCAGCTGGACGAGATAAAATTAACGATCCGGTGACGCCTGATAGCGTAACAGCAAGGCATTAAAAACAGAAATAAAAAATAACTGAAAATTCGTCATAAAGTTATAACCGAAAGAAAATGCGAGCTCGACGAGTTTTATTACCGATAAGTCGCTTGGTTTTAGACGCCGATTACCGGAGCTAAAGAAGCTCGGAAATTTACAAATACGAATTTTGTAAAAAGACGATTAGATTCTCTCGATAGCCAAATTCGCTCCGCGTATTATATTTCATAAATGTCTATCAAAATAGTATTATTAGATCTAGAAGTGTGTTTCACCTTGGTCCAGTTATTCCTTACTGGATGCACGAATGACTCAGTATTTAGTGGAGCCATTTTTTTTTCGATCCAAACGATCCAACGTACATGACGGGAACGAGTGAATTAAGTGAATTACTCAATGATCAAATTAATTTTATCATTTGGACAGCTGTAAAAATATTTTAGATAATGTACTTTACGGATTTTGGAGATTCGGCGGAAAGACATTCAATAAATAATCGCACCTAAGCTGCAAAGTGAGCATTCCGCAAGCTACATACATTACTTTCCATTTCCACTAATTCGATCGTCGTTTGCTGATGAACCTAAATAAGAAAAAAATTATTTTGAAAAGTACAATAAAGTTTCAAACATCTCCCTTCCAACCGGGAATAATCAAATGCAGCACGAATGCAAGACCCTTTCTTCGCTGCAACGATATTCCGATCACTCCTACCCAATATCACCCATTTCCGAAAATAAAGCAACGCACGTGACATATCTCGAGGAGCAATTTTCGTGCTTCATCGATCTCACATTTTTTATCATATAAAAATTACCGATTACCGATCTTGTCTTGCGTACGAGAAGGCCTACGCCAGTAAACAAGGCGATATACATTGTTTCAAAAGTGAGTGACAGAAAAGTTTGCGGCGTGAACTGGCCGCGAAGCATGCGGGCTTCTGTGTAATAATAATAATAAATTGTTATTATTATTATTATTATTATCATTATATTATATAAGCATAATAATGATTATTGTTGTTACTATCATTGTTATCATTATATAAGAATGATAATAATAATAATAATAATGGAAATAATAATAATTATTATTATTATAATTACCATTCTTCTTTTTTTTCTTGAAAGAGAGGAACTTAGCGGCAATAATAATAATAATAATAATTATTATTATTATAATTAATAATAATAATAATAATTATTATTATTATTATTGCAGCTAAGTTCCTCTCTTTTCAATTTCTTTCCACTCGTATATATTCCGATTTGTATTGAGTTTTTCTTAAACTTTCTAAGAAATTAAACGAATGCATAGCTTCAAATCGAATTATCATACTATTTATTAGAATCCAACGCAACTTTCTAATCGATTCGCTATCGGTTGAGGTAATTGTCTTCACAGAATGTTGACAGAAGGCTGGAGATGAATTTTCCCAAGTAAACTGGATTCTCAAGCTCTCGAATTGCTTCAGCGTTACTTAGGCATGGAAGCTTTCGGTGATATTTATTCGCTCGAGTCCACTTAAACAGACACACCGGATCGGTGATTTCGAAACGCTCGATCGAGCAACGATGAATCCGCACGTTTGCTTATATATTCTCGATATTCTTGCTACTTGAAGAACCGGATATCCAAAAATCGCGAGTGCCGGAAATCGCAGAAAGAGCCAAATCTCTTCCCTGCGGCTTCCTCCCTCTTTCTCGCCTCGGAGCTCACCGGAAATCTCGCAAAGTCAGTCGTCCTTTCCGGCATGAACGTTTACGTACATACTCCGCTTTGGGTACTTCGTCGTCTTGAGATCCTGCGTGGACGAATACATCAAAGTTCGGTCAACCCGCGACTCTGTCATACGTTACAAACTCTCGAACCTTCTTCCTGATGTACTTTTCTCCATTCTTGTAAATCGTATACAAATACTTTTTCAATTTCACAGATCACCAAGCATTTTCCGCCGTCTCGAACGATTTTAAAGATGCCTCCAGACATTCAAGAAATTCATTTCATTCTTTGCCTGCAACAGCGTAGAATTTTCTCTCAAGAATTTAACGAAGAACCTCATTTACAATTAAATAATATGGTAGTCAAGTCTTTATCCTGATATATCCTGGAAGTATTTCAAACAGTTGTAGGACGTTAAAAAATCGCCGGGGTATTGCTTCGTCTTCCCTGTTTATGTATTTGTTACAGAACAACTGAATCTTAATTTTTCCAAGATTCGTTTTGCTTTTCCGCAAACGCAGATTCGCCGAAGGCGTCAGAGGAAGAGAAAGCAGTGAAATTATATTATTTATTCCTTACTCGAATGCTCTGACGATCTCGAGAAAATTTCTTCTCGCAAGTTCTCGGAGGTTGGAGAGCATACGGTTAATTCATTTCCGTGTTACGTGTTTTTGTCGTGAACGAAGAACCTCATTTACAATTAAGTAATATTACTTTAATATTACAATTAAGTAAGGTTTTTTCATTTCCGTGTTCCGTGTTTTTGTCGTCAACTCATTTTCGAGTTTTAACGTCGCATAAATTTCTTCGCCTCTCACAATCTCTACAACCCTCTTACACGCCGTTTCGACAGTAAACTCTTTCTTGTTCACCCGTGGCTTTCGGGGTTTTACGAGATCCATGGCAGGGTCAGCAAAGTCTTTCTCATTTTGCGGGCCTTCTCCCACTACAGTGGGATGACGATGCGGCTACAAAGTCGAGGAGAACTTACGAGAGTACTCGCGTAAGGAGAGAGGAAGTGGAAAAATGAAAAGCGGGTCATTCGCTTTCACGCGGTTATTCATTCACAAGAAATTGGGCCAAGCATTTTAAAGTTCATTTAAAAAGGGTGCTCGTCAAGAGCCGGAACCAGGCGCACGAGTCTCCAGTGATAGCAGCTCTGCACCCCCGACAGAAGAACCATGGCTGAACCGAAGAACGATGGCAAATCTGGCTTGTAATTTCACAATTGAAACGCCAAAACGCATTCGGATTTCAAATAATGACAAAACAAAACAAACATTTTTTCCATTTTTTTACGTGATTCTTGCGTGACTGTAACTTCGCAAAAATTGTCGTATTGAGATGAATGAAGGAGCATTTTCAAGCTTGACATGTCCCATTTTTAAATAATATTATGGAATTTTCCTGGCCATTGATCATAGCAGAATGAAGAGAAATTTTGCAAAAAAAATTTTTCAAAAAATTTTCCGTTTTTCGAAGTGGCCCGCGGGATCGAAAAAAAATTTCCTGACTTAATCAATCACACAGTCACTTAGCCTGATTCTTTACGTTCGATCCGATCCATTTGTTTTCTGTTCGACAATTTTCCGCTGAGATATCGGCCGGTGAATGAAAAAACATCTTTTTTCGCTTGATCATCATCGATATCTATGAACCGGTAATCCTATAGCAAATCGACCGGCAGTTTTTGAAACTCAAATGAATTGTGTATGAGGTTTGATTATTGTTTTGAAAAAAAATGTTCACCCTTTGCATTCACCCGAAAAAGTGGCAAACACCACTTCTTCTGGTTATTTATAAAATTAACCAGTACTTTGCAAGTATTGCTGAAAGTACAAATGTTCAATTGAACGAGAAAAGATGTTTTTTGATTCACCGGCAAAAATCTCAGCGAAAAATTGTCGTACGAAATAAAAAAAATTAAAATGAAGGTAACGAATCAGGCTAAGTGACTGTGTTATTGATTGAGTCAAGAAACATTTTCTCGATCCCGGGGACCACTTTGAAAAACGGAAAATTGTTTGTAAAATTTTTTTGCGAAATTTCTCTTCCTCCATGATGAACGACTGGGAAAAAGTTTCATCATAAGATTTCAAAACTAGACATGTCAAGGTTAAAAATGCTTTTTCATTCATCTCAATAAGACCATTTTCCGTGAAGTTACAGTACGCAAAAATCACGTAAAAAAAATTGAAACATTTTCTGCGTCTTCAATTTTTTTGATGCGTGGATAAAAAAGTGCAATTATGATTTGATCGATTTTGTTAAACTCCTCCAACTAATCAAAAGAATCTTTTAAAAAGTTCATCCCGCAATATTCAGCTGGAGAGGTCACAGGGACCTATATGAGACAACGCAATAAAGTCGAAGTTCCTGCCGCCGCCTTCGCAGACAGCTTGAGAGAGTCAGAAAGAAGGGGACGAGTGGAATTGACGATAACACGAAGACTCAGATCCTCGGGAGAAACGTAGGGGGCGTGCTTTCCATGGAGCGCAAGGTGTGAGAAAGTGAGAGAGTAGACGCGCGAAGGGAGTGAGGCACGAAATTTAGCACCGAAGCTTGGACAAGCGGACACGTAATTAAGCCGGGCAGATAAACACGCAATTACCCGGCGACGACGGGTCCCGGAGTGGGTCGCGGTTCGCGCGTGAAGTTAGATGGGGCGGGGTGTGAGTGCCATGTATACGGCAGGTGGGTCACGGAGTTGTTGGTGAGGGAGTAAATATGCACACGGAGCAAGGGCATTGGGGAGAGGGCTGCGAAGAAGCAGCAGCAGCACCGACGTGATGCCACGTCGGGAGGAGGGGAACGGGACGTCGGTGGTTGCGGTCGACGCAGCCCCTCATGCATCCTAGTGGGGTGTTATTCGACTTCTAGCCGAGTTAATTCCAAAAAGCTCCTCGACGGGATATCGCAGGCTGGTAATAAGAGTGGTTTAATGCCGTAGTATGTAATGCGGGGTAGCGTTATTTCTGCGTCATTGGCGGAGTAGAAGGAAAATCAAGTGGAAAGATGTGGGGTATGATAACCCGTGATGCTTGGGTTCGTTTCGAGAGTCCTGGAGATTCATGTAGCGCAAGAATTTAAGCTTGTCTGGTCTCCGTGGATGACATTACGAGTGGTACACCACGAAGAGAAAATAATAACGCTTAAATAACACTGATGGGATGAAGGAGTAGCAGGACGATGTGAGAAAGGTAGAGAGAGTGAGAGGGAGGAGCAGGAAGAAGAATTGTTAAACGACACCGCGCGCCGCAACGAGCCGTGCGGTGCATCGTGTTCGCGACATAAATCTTGGAGAAAACACGCGTCGCAAAATTGCTACGGGCTGACGCCTCGCACCTCCGGAAAATATGTCACCGTCTTTGGCTCTTCCTTCGGTTCGTCCTCTCGTCGCTCCAGTCCTACCTTTTCCACCCACTCTTTCCGTTCTTGTCTCGGTCTTTTACTCTTGCCAACGGCTTTTCTTCTCTCTTCGTAGTCGTAGCCGCGCACACGTACACACGGTGAGACTTGGTTTTTTTTCTTTTTTTTTCGTCTTGTTCACTCACGCGAGCTTTCTCGTCCCTCGGTCCGTCTCGCGAGGCTCGCGCGCCACCGCCTCTCGGCACCGTTCGTTCCTCTTCCACCGAGACGCTCCCCGTCACCCCGTAGCAACGAAGAGGCTCTTGGAGCACTTTGGAAAACTACGGAAGAGTCGAGGAGGTACTTTACTACGTACATGCGGCGAACGGGGGGTGCACGAGAGAACAAGCCGGGCGACCGGTCACACTCACCTGCGCGTTCAAAGCGGGAAACAGAAAGAAATGGAAGCAGAAAAAGTAGGGGAGAAGGTATTGAAAGAGGATGAGAAAACGGCTTTATTCCATCCCCAGCGTTGACTTGCTTCACCGGTGCCCCGGGCACTCTCTAACGAGGACTTTCCATTCGATGCAATCGACTTTAATCGCGCTCGCTTAGTTCCGCTGTGTACTCGACGCATATCCATGCAGGCGGACGATTATTGAGTAGATTTTTCCTCGATCGGAGTAACCAAGTGGGAGATTAGAGTGGCGGGGACGGAGAAGGACAGAAATAGAGAAAGAGAAAGAGAGAGAGAGAGAGAGAGAGGAAAGAAATTACCGTTAAGGTAGAACTTTTTAAAGTTACCCGAGCAATTGAGTGTAGAACTGTGTGTTATACACTGATGCGACTCCGGAAAAACAAAACAGCAGCAGAATGGTCTGCTCTTGACCGATCAATAATTAACTTTGTTGCTTGGCGAACAACTAATAAGCGTCCATATCCTTTCTATAGTGCATCGCATGAAAAATTCGGTGGTTTGATTAAAACCTGACCTTCTCAACTTCGATTAACATCTCTGCGGGTGCGAACGCCAAGTTACTCAAGTTTTCAACTACCGTGAGTGAAAAAACGATTTTTTAACGATGTCTATCGTGCACCATACCACTTAAAACTATTGCCTCGTATGTTATTTCGATCACTATACTCTGCTGTCTTTTTCCTTTCGCATTGTCGGGTACACACTCGTTCTCCCGTCTGCCACTCTCTCCCTACCATTCAATCATATTTCTGACGCTCGCGCGCTCCTTCGACGGGCTGGGACCTCCATTCAGTCCTTCGCCGTCGCCTTTTTCCTGTTAAGACATCGTCTTGCCCTACCTACCCTTCCATTCATACACAAGCGCACGTTCTCATCGTCCGGTTGCTGCTTTCTCCGCTTCTTTTCCATTTCCTCCTCATCGTGCAGCGTAACTCGAACACGCGGTATGAAACACACGGGGCGCCCGTGCTCACGAGTCTCTGGCCGCGCTCGAGGTGGCTCATGCTTTACCAGAGGCGGTAGCTTGCAAAGGTATAGGTACTCCAGGCTACTGGCTACGTTCGTACCGTTCTCTGATACTGCATTGCAGTACCAGCATAGCCATCCAGCCTTGCTGCCGGCCATTCGCGAGCATTCGGCCAGGAAACAAGGCAGGGAATAAGGCCACGCCGTTCCTGTACTAGTCACCACTACTAATACCGTTTCTCCTGCCACGCTGGTACTCCGCGAATCTTATCGTTATGCGAATACACAGGCACCTATTGCACAGGCTTCGAGGGTGCTAGTCGCTTGGCAAAGAGAGAGGAGTTCGATTCGGGGTAGTCGTGGTCTCCCCCTGCGGAGTTGCATGTTTTTAAAGGCCACCTCTGTCTCTCCGTGTTCCTCTTTCTCTTCACTCGGTCTTTCGCCTCTGGCCATCTCTATTTCTCGACTCGAGCCAGCAACTAGCTACGTTGCTACACCCAACCCTGGTCGAACGAAAATCCACAAGGCCTACAGTCAACGACGAGCTGCCGATGCTACCACCGCTGCTGTTGCCGCCGGCTACGACTCCCTCGTGATAAGACACGACTTAAATCGACAATACTTCTTCAACCCCTGTTACACCTCTCAAACCACACTCCACACGCCCTTCTTTTACCCCGTTCACATCTCTCGACACTCACAAATTTTGCTTCGCACATCTTTCGACCCTTTTCGACGTTTCGTACTTTTCGTTTTCTCGATCTCCGTCCTTGAGTTCCGGGGAACCACTGACTCTGCAGCCTGTAACAGCCATCGATGTGCACTCGCAGCGTTCGGGTACAACCAAGGTTTTATATATCTACACGAGAGTAACAGGCAAGCACCTGGTGGCTTTTGTAGGTGATTCCTCCTTCCCCCCACTAGAATCTCGGAGAATATATTGTAACGTCTCGCTGTAATAAAAATATGTTGACGGACGACAGCCCAGGAACAATACGTCCTCGGTCGAAATCACCACTCGTGAATTTTCAAGACTCTCGAGATTGCCCATTTCTCACATTTCTTGGTATCTATAGCAGTTGGAAGTCTGCCCGTGGGTTGGCCATTTTACATCCACGGAAGAAAAATAACAATTCAAAGCTCCGCTCTCGCCAATTAGCTGGTAAGCTCGGTGGAAATTCTGACAAGTCGTAGGTCGACGCGATAAAGGACGGTCATGATTGGAGATGGTGAGTGGTGGCGCGAAGATGGAAAGGATTCCCACTGAGAAAACCAGTGCTCCTATCTCTCGAGGCAATTAAATTCTTCGCGATATTTTACCTTTTCATAGAGCAAATGAGAGACTCGATGGAACTGAGGGGAGAGAGAATGATGCTGCTATGTACGCCAGAGACCATGGAGGTATGGGAGGTGGTTTGTTGTGCATGCTTCCCGCAAAGCTTCCTCAACGGTCCACGCGAGTCGTTAATATCTTCTCTCGTGTGGGTTGAATATACTGCTATCACTGGATGGGCTCGAGAACCCTGGGTTAGTATGTTGATAGAGTGTACGGATTTCTCCGTGCGTTCATGGAAAGCAGGAGAGAGAGAGAAAGAGAGGGTTGAGAGAGAAGTTGTTGCAGATACGCGGAGGCTGAAAGCGTCTGCCACGATCAGTGGGTTTGCATCGCGGTATCCACTGCAACCGTATACGTTGCCCTCCCCGTGTAGCCATCGTGCTGATACCTCTGTACTGACTGTACGTGCAATTTGTTCAACCACCTTTGAACAATGGAGACGACAGGACTTGCCCGTGTAACTTGATACACCAGGCGTAACCAATGAGTACTCGTAGCGTACAGCGAGATATTTCTAATCTCTCGAATACGATAAAAAAAAGGGTGCAAAGTCGAACCTTGCGCATTGCTTCCTCATAATTTTTTGAATTAGACAAAGCTTCCTCTATGAGGAACTGTGTCGATCAATTTTGGCTTCCTCATAGAGGAAGCTTTGTCGAATTCAAAAAATTATGAGTAAGCAATGTGCAAGGTTCGACTTTGCACCCTTGTTCTTATATAAAATCGGTTCGTAAATCGATCTAGTCCAGAATAAATACATAGTGAATTCCATGTCAAATTAAAAAAATTGAAAGTCGCATCAAATTTAAACGCCTTGATGGATTTTGCCCAAATTCGATACGAAACATCTTTTGATGATAGTGCGACTTTGTACCAAGTTTTGATCCGATATCTCAAAAACTGTGGAAGCTAGAGCGCGCGCGACGATTTTAAAAAAATTTCTAAACGACATAAAATATGAATGGTTGGATGGATTTTTCCCAAATTCAATCCGGAAGATCTTTCAATAATAGTTCGACTTTGTACTGACTTTTAGCCAGATATTTCGAAAATTGTGAAAGCTAGAGCACTTAGGTTCATTTTTAAAAAATTTCAAAATGACATAAAATATGAATAGCTCGATGGATTTCGCCCAAATTCAATCCGAAACGTCTCTTGATAATAGTGCAGCTACGTACCAAATTTTAGTCCGATATCTAGAAAATTGTGACAGCTAGAGTGCGCACACCATTTTTTTACACCTTTTAAAATTTCTTAAAACAAAAGCACTGCATGGATTTTTTTCCAATTTAGTGACGAGCATCACCCTGTGGTCGTACAACATTATACTAAATTTGAGGTCGATATCTCTAAAATTGTGGAAACTAGAGACCAAAAATAATTTTTTGAATTTTTTAAAAATCGCGTAAAAACGAAAAAACTGTATGGATTTTTCTAGAAATTGAATCATGCTATGCGCCGTGGACCCTCTACATGTGTGACAAATTCCAGCTTGATATCTTGAGCCGTTCTCAAGTTATGAACGCTCAACCAATGTTACATACATACACACACACACACACACACACACACACACATATATACATCCGGACATTTTTTCCAGTTGTGTTTTTTAGATGTTTTGGGACATTCTGAACACGTTTTCATGAACATCTCGAAAAAAAATTTTGTCACGAAAACAAAGCTTCCTCTATGAGGAAGCAAAATATGGAATTTTTTTTTCTTGATATCGTTCGATCTAGAGGGTAATATTATATGGCATACCTCTACTTTGGTTAGATGTTGGTTTTAATATTCTTAATTGAATCAGACGATTTCTTGTAACCAGTAAGTAACGCGTGAGCTAATCATCATGATATTCGAGCACAATTTAAATTTACTGAGCGCGGAAGAATGATGGTTTATGAAAAATTAATGACTCAGTTGGCGAACGGTACATTTATCTGATACAGCATAAACGAGTTGGAGGGAAACAATAAAACAATAGGATATTTCATGGAACTACCCCACGTATAAAAATATGTAGATCTAAAAGGCACTTTAATTTGAATATTCAAATTTGATGCAAATGTGTGATATTATTGGATATCATGAATTCTTGTACCGAGTAGAAAAATGCTGAATCAAATGGTCAACATATTATCGTGAAATGGAACACTCATCAAATGTACGTCACGCTGATGTTTAATTCGTAAATAATACTTGCTGAAAATATCGTGGCGCAAGTTTCACAATATTAATTCCAAACCAGACAATTATCACTCTCAGTTATAAGTAATGTGTCCCGATAAGTACGTACTATTGGATCATCTTCCGATAGATGAAACCGCGCGTTACTCCGGTAAAGAAAACAGTGAAAAAGCGGTAATAAAAACACTGCGTTTTAATACGACGAAAGCCGTGTGCAATTTCGTCTACCATTATTTCATTTTTTTCTTTCACAACTTTAGACCTCCACGGATGCAATGTCGCGCAGTCAGGCTCGAGAAAAATAAGAGAGGGAGCAACCGGGAAAAACAAGGGAATGCAATTCCACGAGGATAAACGGTTAACGCGTCAGCTTTAATTTTCTCCGGCATAATAGTAGCGATATACGCGAAAAACCGAGGCAACCCATGCTGTTGCATACATTTTTCTAGCTAACCTCTTGCATTATATTACGTCCCGGCCTATTCCCCGAGACTGGAAACGTTGAAAATTCCATACTTGACTTGCACCAAGCCTCGTTATTGCGATAAGTTTCGCACGTGCCCCATCACACACAATTAAACTAGCTTACGCCTCTGGCTAACTATCTGTGTATTGCGTATCTAAGTTTGCGCACTCGGTTTCTAATCAACTTCGCGAATCGTGAGGTTTACCGGGCATTTTTTGCAGAGACTATTCTCGCTCATTTACGAAAATGGAGTTATCCCATCTATGGTGGAATATTTGAGCCATGGGGCTAACCAAGGTCTTATATACAGGTCTGGAAACGAAGCCCGTATTTCACTGATGCCGTGAGGCACATCAACGGGGGTCGCTATAATTTCCGTTCGCAGCCACACGCGTCGCTGCTATCGAAGATTGTTACTGTTTTCCGTGTAGTGATGCAAAAGATAACCTGGACTGCAGTGAAAATTGACACAAAATTTGAAAAAAAATTGCGGACATGTCGAAGCCGTGTGCTATACACAAGTGTGGCACCGGATGTCGGCTTTCGGCTGAAAATTTTTCGGTTTTCCAAGTGCCTGCAGATGACGAACGAATGATAGCTAGAGGTTAGATCGACACCGCGTGCCCCGCATTCAGAAGAGAGAGAGACAGGCTACTCTGCCTGTCTCTCTCACAAAAGAGTCTGTCCTTGTTTAATATACTCCGATGTCAGTGCCGTGTGGTGGCGAAACATGTAAATAAATGTGGGATCGCTTATGATGCCTACCAAATCGGAGTCGTTTCCAGACCTGTATATGAGACCGTGGGGCAAACGGTAGTCGCGAATATTTAAGATCTACTTCTATTGTGACAGCGAAAATGTTGGGTTATATTTCGAATGTGACTTCTGTCGATTCGTCCTTGCCGACGAAGACGCTCTTCACGCCATACATGGGCATGCGTCAAAACGTTATCTACCCACCGCTCCAACACGATCGTGCGACGGGCCAGCGGCCCGCAGAGATCGACCTTTAGCGTCCGACCCTCGTGTAAGATAGCTGTAAAACTATAATTAAATTTCATCTTGTCAAAGTTATACCTATTGTCCGACCCTCGTAAGGGATAGTCGTAAAATTATAATTGAATCTCGTCTCGTCGAGACCACGGAATTATCGATTATATTTCTTATCGTCTCGCTGGAATGCCTACCGACTATAGCAAAAAGCTGTTTATGGGAAGAAACAGTCGAAATATTGGAAATCACAGCGGGATTGGTGCAATAAATTTATATCGAAGCAGCGACCTTGCCTTTTTTTTCTTGAACATAGGCGGAACCCTCTGCTTGCGTAGTGAATATAAAAGGTTCGAATCATCTTTTAATTGCTTCGAAGTTGCTGTGGATGATTATTATTTACCGATCTTCGGTTCTATCCAAGGAACGTCATTTTCGCATCGACATGATTTACTCGACGTCCGGTCGTTAATTAACCAAACGACCTTTCCAATCCGCATCACATATTCGGCGAAACAATCAATTATTAGAGTTACCAAAGTCCGGGTCGGATTACAGGACAAATTCGGTTGAACGAACGAACCCAACGAAGGGGCGAGGTATTCTCTGTCCTGGATTATACCAAGAGCTGCGCCTATTCGAGAATTACCACCGTTGGTCCACGCTCACACTATTCTCGAGTACAATTTCGAACGGAACCTTCGAAGAGGAGCAAGTACGACACCGCGAATAACCCGCTGACCACAGGCTGCAGGATGTGCAGCCATGCGGCTCTCGGTCATTCGGCATGCAACAGGGTGCGAATTTAACCCTCGCCGGATCAACGTTGCGGTCGTGCTGTTCGCTTCAGACTCAACGTAAGCTCCGACGATTTTTCCTTCGTTGCCATCGAGGTAAAACCGAGCCCTTGTGGCTTGATGAAATTCCGATTGTCCAATATTTCTCGCGTTCGAAATTTCGAATAAAAACGAAAGGGAACTTTTTGTATTATTCATCAATCTTCTTAATTGACAAGATTCTTTATTCTATCCTAGCAACGGCATATTACGAGGAGAACTAAAATATTCTGACAGCCAGACAAGTTATATCAAATGAAAAAATAACGGCTTTTCTCTCCCTTTTCGTCTGATGTAATTTGCCCCGGTTTTTTTTTCATAAATTCGTTTCAAACGGCCAACGACGACGGCGAACATGAACAACTCAGTTTTTGGGCGTCTAAGCTTTGACAGCTTGGCGGTGAAACGGTCGTGTACAAAGCATATAGAAGCAACTGAAAGTGCTGGTATTTTTGTGTACTGTACGACTCTACATCTGTTGTAGCTGAGCAAACTTACGGAATTGCCAACTTCGTTTCTTAAGCGTTTTCCGTTCTCTCTTCCTCCGTTCGTACTTCTGTAAGATTTTTTTGCTAGCAAGTAACTCCCTCTTTTGGTTCTTTCACATGCGCATATGTATATGCTGTTTCGATTATTCTACTTTCTTCTTCTGTCGTCAGACGTGCTACTTGTTTCCGTATTTTTTTTTTAACCACCGTGCCGTCAAACTTCCACTCCCACAGTTTTGCATTCGTGAGAGTGCGAAAAGTATTGGTCTCGTGCAGGTATGAAATTTTTTGCAAACCGTCGAGACCATCAAAGAGACCCTATTCGAGAGAAAAACAATCCCCGACCAAGCGTGGAAAGCGTGTGACGTCTATGGCTGCATCGTAGCGTGGACCTGCAACGTCGTGACTTTGACATTTTTTTCAGATTTTAAATAACCAAAAGGGCTAAAGAAGAATGCGACGATGACGGGAAACGCGGAGTTGTTCTAGACTCTGCCTGATATAACCTTTCTGCTAAAGCTATTTCTACTTTTTCTTGCTCAATGTGGTAAAATGTACGTCGCTGGTGAGGTTTCGATGGCTTTATTTTGCTGAGCTTCATGGCAAAGAACGATTCCAACGAATTTTCATGGTAAACTGAACTCTTGGTCAACAGAACATTGAGAGTCACATAGCTAACGCTTACATCAATAATTATATAAGTTTTATCGCAATGACCCTTTTATTCGATGTGATAATCGATTCAATCGAACAAGTTGGATCGCTGTGTCGATAAAAATTGAAAAAACAAAAACAAAAATGATTTGCCTAAAAAATAACTTGACTTTCGCATACCCTTTCAGTCCTATTCGAGAAAATATCGGGAACGCTACATCGATTTATGGAACATATAGAGCTCGTCTCGAACAGTCGCCAGTGACTATTTGCGACGAGTCAAACGAAAGACAGTCGAGTGTACGAAAGACGGTGAGCGGCAAACCGGCAGGGGTACGAAGCGTAACGGCAAATGCAGATCCGATTTAGTCGGAGAGTCTGCATTTTCAAACACATACAGCTGCAAAAAGTACGACGATTTTTCGAACCTGGCGTGGCCCAGCAAAGTAAAGAGGTTGTCATCCCATTGCCATCACTGCCGTCTCGTCATGTACTTTTCATTCACGTCTTCGTCGTCTGAAATGACGAGGCAAGTGCAAACACGCAGGCATTGACCGTATCAAACGGCACGGTCGCCGCGCGAGTGTATCAAGAGTGAGACCTTGAACGTACCAGACGAAGCGCTCAAGGGATGGGGGTGCGAACGCAGCTCCTCCGCTCCATCGTGTCGCTCGGTCTATCGAAACCCGAGCGGAATCAAGCTCAGAGTAATGGAAAAACGAGAAAGCACATGCGAAGGGAAAGCATACCCAGCCCCCCCCCCCCCCCCCCCGACCCACCCCAGCGTTTCCGGTTCGAAGGGTTGAAGAGAGATAGTCGATTAGTTGACATTGCGGGTTCTTGTGTACGTAACGCCGCATATCCGTGTTATCTCATCGCAATATCCAGCTGACGTTGTGCAACGACTATTGAGACACTTCTATTGCCCGTTGGTCCTTGAACATACCAGTACGGGCGATCAATGCCAGGTACTTCATACCTTTTTCGATTAAATAAAACTATTTTTCGAATAAAACAAATTTTTTTTCGCTGGATTTCCGATATTAACGATTTTTCAATTATCCTTTATTCGATGAGAAATCCTAGTTGGGATTATTCGAACGTGTGAAGTCAAAATAATTATTTCGATGGTATTATCTGGATTATTCGTTGCACTGGTCATCGAGTAGTTCGCATGAATTCGTGATGAATATGAATAATTATAACAGAGATGGTACAATTGGAAACGGTGATGACGATCGCATATTGATTTACCCGATCCACAATGCCGGCGGCTTAATTTACCGTCAATAACAGGGCCACCTAACGAACCTGATGCTGCGCACGAATTTGTCTTCAGCACCGAACGATCGACGTCAATTTGCGGCCCGCGAATGCACCGTCTCTCTCTCTCTCTCTCTCTCCCTTCCACGTCCCCCCCCCCTCTCTCTCTATTCGTTATTTACCTACGTACTGCTATCCGTTTGTGTGCGTGCGGTTCAGTCTGACTGTGATCGATTGCTCACGTGTCCCTTTCGACCCGCTATTCGCTACACGTCACCCGCAGAACAGACGGCTCTCTACTGTGACCAATGCATTAAGGATTTCAGCTGAATTCTTTAATTGTTCCGGGATTTCGTCGAACCATTCGTGCAAGATTAATTCACACACAAATTTATTTCTCCGAAGACAACGTTATCAGATCTGGGACGTGTGCGTCACATCTTGACCCAGAGACGACACGTGTGGATGAGAAACCTCGACTTTGGCCTCGCGTCGAAAACGAGCCGTCGTGCGGTCACCCCGATATTACCCCACCAACACGGTGACCTCCCAGCAGACCGCACTAATTATCCTTCCGTTATTCGAATAACGCGTTGCTAATCGTAACGCACGATTCCCTCACCGGAAGCCCGTTAACGCTCGCGAGCGAGAAAGCCCAGCTGGTTGCGGCACCAGGGGGTCGCCGATGCGCGCGCATAAACGCACCCCGACGCAATCCCAGTGGGTCGCTCTGAATATTGCATAACGCAATTTCCATGAGGGCTAGACGAGACGCGTGCCTCCTAGTCGGCGTATAGCGTACCGATATACAGGGTGAGGCACATAAAGTGTCACAGAGCAATAGCACTCAAACTATTGATTATATCTAAAAATGTTTCAGTAAAAAGTTTCAGTGTCCGAGAAGACCGTCATACTGGACTACCCTATTTTTTTATCGGTGGAGGCGCTTAAGCTACGTCAAGGTCAACTCCACTTTTTTAAATAGAACCATGTATTTTTTTTTCGATGGCATTATTACTGATTTTAAAACGAATTCAGCGACACACATCACAAGGTCATTCTAGTCACGCAAAGTATGAAAATAGTCGAAAAATCGAAACATATCGGAATAATTACTTTCAAAGGATCCACTTATCTTGGTTTGGGTCTACCAACCGAATATGCTCGAAGTTATGACCCTCAACTTGTAAGCCCTTGTTCATTCGCTGATGAAAAAACCGTCTAACTTCAGACAACATTTGTGGTCTAAGCGATTGAAACGGTCAGCTAATCGATTAAAAGCCATGTACGATTTTTGTTGCCTAGTTGGATACGGAGCCGCATACAAACCTTGGGTGTTTGTGTAATGTTTACGGCATTGCCCCAGCACCACCAACATATCGAAAGATTCTAGAAAATCGTTCATTTTCGCGATCCGATGTACTCACATTAGAAGGTAACGCGTGACTAACTGATATGTCAACAGAAAATGCGCACTTGCTGCCGATAAGAGACATTGGTATCGTAAGAAATAAAAAAAGCGATCAAACAAATGTTTACAAGTCAGGGGAGTCATCACTCCGAGCATCTTCTGTAGGTAGACGAAAACCAAGATTAGTGGATCCTTCAAGAGTGATTGTTCCGATATGTTTAGATTTTTCCACTATTTTCATACTTTGCGTGACTAGAATGACCTTGTGTTGTAGGTCGCTGAATTCGTCTTAAAATCGATAATAATGTCATCGAATAAAAAATATATGGTTCCATTTAAAAAAGTGGAGTTGACCTTGACGTAGCTTCAGCTCTTCCACCGATCGAAAAATAGGGTGGCCCAGTATGACAGCCTTCTCGAGCACGGAATTTTTTTTCTAACATTTTTTTGGCTACGATCAATAGTTTGAGTGCTTTTGCTCCGTCACACTTTATGTGCCTTGCCTGTATAGCAGTGCCAGTAATAGCGGCAGTAGTTCCGGCTTCTGGTTCAGGTACTTCGGGTGACTTTTTTCACGCATGTAGCAATCCTTACGATGAAAAGTAATTTCTGTTCTCGCAAGTTTTCCCGGATGCTATAAAAAAATGACGGTGGCAGACGGCAACGTTCTCGCGAGGAGGAGCCGAGTTGCGTTGGGACAAAGATGAGAAGAAAAATCTTTCAGCTCTGCGAATATGTTATGGGGAAGCCGGGGTGAATAGCGAGGGCGGAGGGGTGCCACGAAAATGCAAACTGACTCGGATAAGAACGAGGAAAACAAAATAGAAGAAAGTCGTAACTCTTATAACTCGGCCTTAAGCGATGCGTCTGCATGCGGGCCGACGTGTTTTCGAGAGACGTTGTGATCGGGCGGAGACGATCCGGCCCCGCGGTATTTCAATAAGCCGTAGCTCGAAACGTGCAGTCTTCTTATGTAGCTAACTAGGCATCAAGAAGAGTTTTGGTTCGCGCTGTTCCCGGTCGGGCAGGCCGATCGATGCGCTCCGTTCTCGGAAAGAATCGCGTGTTTCCGAGAAATCGAATTCCATTTTGATACGAACAGATATTCGGGATTTAAAAAAAAAAATTTCACTTTCTGCCCAACCAGCAGGTTTGCAAAAGTGTTTAAATCAGATTGGATGTTAGTCCTGGAGTTTCTGGGTACGTTAAGAAATTTTTGAAAGAAATTAATGTTCGTTAAATAATGAGTTCGTATAGTAATGGGAAATAAGCGTGCGTCTTGCTGATCTAATCGGAGTGGTATTAGTTGGGTGAATTGAGCTCAACCAATTATAGAAATTCGGTTTTGACCGCTGCAATCTATAAGAGAGATACTCGAGTTCTCCCTAACGTATACGCATGTTAACTCACCTGTCGCTTCCGTTTTTCAGTGTACATCTACTCTCAATAACTTCTTTATCCTGCTAAAAATGGTTATGAAATTAAAGGTGATTTGCATTAAAAAGGTCTATTCGAAATAAATCGATAAAGAATGATATCTGTTATGAGACTTTTCTCCGCAGCTGCTTAATACCCTAACAATAGTATGAGTTTATTGTTCTGAATAACTATTCGAAAAATAAAACTAATTCCAGGCTTTAAACAGGTTGGAAGAATCAAAAATAGAAAGCGTAAAGCCCGACGTTGATAGTTTTTATAATTTCGTGAGACGGTTTGATTGATTCTAAAAATATTTCATATTCCGGAGCCTTAAAATTTGTTGAACGTTGTAATATTTCGTTGAGCCCTATTGAATATTATTGACTAACCTTGTACCGAAGTCACGATGGAGATCATCGAAGGGGACTCACGGAGTGAAGGGTTCGTGGTTGGCCGGCTCTCTCCGAGAAACGGTAAATGTCGAAAGGCTGAGCCAGGTTGAGTCGGCCGATCGATCCGTTCCTCGAGATATGTCAGGGGTCGCGTAATCCGTGAACTTGCTTGGCAGGTCGATTTCACGTTGTTTCGGCTTATAGAGGTAGTACGTGGTAGTGTCGGGTTCACCACGTGTCGAATCACGTGGCAGGACAGTCGAGCATAACGTGCTCCACTAATGTCACCTTTTACCCAGCCATAACCTTCGGCCCGGGTCAGGTTCGGACTTTCGTGTCAGTCAAATCATCTGCTAATTTTTTTTTTATCGTCAGATTTCTCAAGGTCAGCACCTACGTCCGGCAGGTCTAATATTGATTGCCGCCCCTTCCAATCTTCTTCGTGCTGGCCAAATTATAATCCCAGCACTGACGTAAAAATGTTACTACAATCAACTCGCCTTAGCTAATTGGCTCCGAATTTATCTCTTTAACACGAATCGTTCATTTTCTTGATTACTGATTGATTAAACGCAAGTGTTACAATTGCAGTCTGATGCACGTCGCGTCGGGCGTTGTGTACGAGGGATGTTGGATCAACGGTAATACCAATGAGGCTGCGTCGCGTTCCGGTGTACATAGCAGGTGTCCATTTGGAAAGAGAATGTCTTATTACCCGACGTCACATACGCGAATAATACAAAATTATGCCACAAAAATATAGTTCGAAGAGAAATATAAATCGTGAAAACGGAATATATTTTTTCAAATTTGATCGACGGATATCAAATATCGATTGATAGAACAAATAACTATAAGTGACTGCGAAATAAACGTTGTCGATGAATTTCCGTGTTTTTTTGATCGATCACGCTCTCCATTGCGCTATAAATATTCAAAAACGCGATTGAATCCAGTTAAAAATAAAAATAACTGAAATATATCGTCACAGTCTCGGTCGTTAATTGGGACACGATCGTAAACTACGTACCGCTGGGGCTGCTGCCCATCGACCGAACGTAATTAATAACGATGAAGGAAAAACGATGGAAAAAAATTCAGCAGGACAGAGATATACAGTTATACACGTTGTGGAGAGGGCGGGAAGGAGCGTCGGAGAACGAGAGCAAAGTTTGTCTCGCGAGAACCTGCAAGCTCTTCGCGTAACGAGGAACAAAGTTTTTCTACGAAGGAGGGTTCTTCTCCCTTCGAATTCACTTTTTTCCCTTTTTTTGTCTGCGGTTCTCCTATCCGCATGGCACCACATCGCTCGGCACGCTTTCCTCCGTCTCGGATTTTCAACCTCATTTCACGACAACGAGTTCACTTCCCCCAGCAGCAATTCGACCCAGATTCAACCCGCTCTCTACTTTTCTCCCTTCCTCTCTCTAGCTGTCTTTCTCTTTATCCGGCTCATTTTTTATGTTTCATTTTTGTTAAATATTTATTTTTGACTCTCCCTCGTGCAGATTTAATCATTCGCGATATTGACAGTTGTCCCGAATAACCTCCGCTTCTATCCCACTTCCCCTTCATCATACGTTATTCCCGTTCGTCTGCTCTATCACCAGAATAACAGAGATCGGGACTCCCTTGGGCGATCAAAACTGGTGTATTCTGAAATGAATCACATTTATTGGAAATTCATACTGAACTATAACTTCCATAATCCATTCGTTTGATATTCTTTATTTCATTTTACTTTAGCGAAGAAAATGCATTTCACGTCATGAGTTAAAAAAGTTTCAACGGGAGAGGAATGCATCATGTTTCCTCGAATAACAAAAACGTGGTTTGATTTATCCCGTATTATTCTTATGCTACGGAAAAATATTGCTAGAACAAAATATGGTGCAGATTTTTGACTGAGTTGCAGACATATGAATGTCATTAAAGTTTGCAGGTAGCCATCGATCATACAAGTAATAACGTTAACCTCAAAGTAAGCCGTTGAACCTCTCCGAACGAGCAATCGCACATTTACGACCCGCTATGGACCTGAAATCGCATTGATGAGGGATAATTACGTGTTAATAATTCATACGCTCCAATTCACCGCATTAATGAACGAATACGATAGTTATGCGATTGTTTGATACCAACTACGTGCATTAATAGATCGAGACTCTGCTGATAAAATTCAATATTAACCACGCATCTGAATATTTGCCGAATCGCAAAAATTCAAAAAAAAAAAGAAAAATTTTATACATAAATCATATGCATTAACTTGTTACATGAATAATGAATAAAGCCTAGGAGTAATTCACTACGTCACAAACGTTGATGAATATTAACATTTTTTCGGTTCCATCGATGAACCTTACCATATTGGAAATCGACCAGTCCAATTGATATTTCAATTAAATTCACATAAGGCACTTGAAAAGCCACTGAAAAAAACGTCACCTAGGAAAATCCACTCGCCACTCCACGAAGAGCCTTGAGTTACAGATTAATGGAGGAGCCAAGAGGATTCCACGACGCTACGATTCGTCGTAGCCCAGAAATTACAACGTGCCCCGTGACCTCATCTGCGATTTCGACACTCCGAGATTCTTTCATGGGTAAAAAAACGAGGACGTCACCTTGAAGAACTTGATTCGGGACCAGTAAGCCTACCCGGGTTGTCACGAATATTTCCCCTTCCGTCCGTTCAACCTGCACGGTAACATATATATATCCAGCGTCGAGTATGTACGAGCCTCTCATTCATAACGATTCGCTTCACACGACTTAACGATCCACGAGACGTTCACCACGGCGTTTCGTCCTCTTTGCTCCCTCGATCCATCTGTCTACCTCCATTTATGCCCCAAATGCTCCAAAATGCTTTAACGTTCGAAAACTAGCATACGCGTACGTATTCTCAAGAGCCTTGTGAAGCCAGAAGACCGAAAAAAATCAATTAAAATATCAAGCGATTTCAACGTGACCCTGACCCATTTTAACAGGAACGACTTTAATCGTTCGTCAGAGTCTTTTCGCACCCACAAAACTGCAGGCTATATGCAATTTCGACCTTCGTCCATCCATCGCTTCGTCCGAAAATGGCGTTGAGTAAATTGCAGCTTTGAAGACCATATACTGTGCAGTGAATGGTGCAAAAACGATGAATTATTATCGCACTGCATTACCCCAGTACGCCCCCCTCCCCCCTGCTCGAGCTCATGTTACATACATCGCGAGTGCAGAAGGGTCGCATATGCGTACAGGCTACAAATACTCTAGGTCTGTCCTTTATCGCTGAAAATGCTAGGTTCAAGCCATTGATGGGAACGATGAAAGCCAGGTAGATATATAGCTAAGGGGTCAAAGGTCTTCTGTTTTAGTGCAGGTGGAAAACAGCTCGCGGAATAATCTCCCTGACAATTTCGAACGGGTTTATATGCAAGGTGTGTCGGATCATCATCGTTTCACGTGTGTATGCGTTCACAATACAGTCCCAGGGTGGGGGAGGGGGAATTATTGTTCTCGATTACACGGACGTTCTACATTTTACAGTTGCATTCGAGTGTGTGGGTAACGGTTATGCTGCATGAAAAGGAATATATATATACGTAACCGTATACGCCTAGGCGTGTACCCACGGGGATCGCAATTGTAATCAAGTAACCCGACGCACCGACGACCATGCGTATGTGCTGAAGCCGTTTACTACTCCGATGCAATATTGCAACGAGCGTTTGGACGAAGGTTCTATATATCCACGGAACAATATAGTCGTGCGCAGTTGTACGATGGATGCAGTAAAGCTCTCCGCCGCATAGGTGGGATTGTACGCGCCTGTGTACACCCGGCTATACGTACAACAGTGACATGAATATATGTATGTACGTGGCCTATCCACAGGTTGCATGGATCCGTTGGATAGAGAAATGGGAAACTGACCGTACTCACGCCAAAGGAAACCCGTGTGAATGCCAACGTTTCCAACACCTCGAGCTTTCGCTCATGAATACTCACGCCTTGGAAATCGTGCGAGTAGGCGCGATGATCCGGCGTCTATATAACGTTGCGTTTTTGTGAAACCGTACATCGAAAAAGCGGAACTAAACACAATCGATGGTGGGGTATTTTTGTTGAATATCATCGGAGTTCTGCGTTACGGCGATGAGCAATATTAATGGCAAGTCATGATGTGTTGAATTGTTGGAAATTGATATTTATACATTTTGGGAATGGAGCCGATGGGAAATAATAATGACAATAATTCAATTCCCGACCAATATTTAATCACCGCATCAGAAACAAAGCTTCAATAATGTGAGTAGATATCACCTCGTTTTGGAATAATTGGGGAACATAGCGAGAAAGGAAACCGTGATGAGTTCATCTCGCATGAGAACCGCGAGTCGAGTATCTTTACAGTACATACAGCAGAGATACTGCGCGTATCAAAGCGCGAGGTGACCTACTGTCGTTTCGTACTACTCGCCTAATCCTGATCTATAATTAGTCATCGCATCAATGGATTCATTCTTCTAATTCGAATAGCCACGAAATAATTTAATATTTTTTTAATAACATTCATCAAACCATATCGACGAGTGACTGGTGTAATAAAATCATTCGTGAATGTAACAAAGCGATACAGTTTTGTACAATCAAAACAAAGCTCGAGACTAAGCCGTGTCGACCATTCCACCATTTTTCTTCGCGTTACAATTGAATTCAGCGGCAGACGCCAAGAAGCGCGTTCGACCCTTGGCTTCGAAAGCAGCGCAAACGTAGAACAAATTTAAAAAAAACAAGGATGCAAAGTAGAACCTTGCACATTGCTTCCTCATAATTTTTCACATTTGCCAAAGCCTCCTCTATGAGGAACTATGGGACGATCAATTTTGGCTTCCTCATAGAAGAAGCTTTGGCAAATGTGAAAAATTATGAGGAAGCAATGTGCAAGGTTCTACTTTGCACCCTTGTTCTTATATAAAATCGGTTCAAAAATCGATCTAGTTCAGAATAAATATATGGTGAATTCCATGTCAAATTTAAAAAATTGAAAGTCGCATCAATTTTAAACGCCTGGATGGATTTTGCCCAAATTCAATACGAAACATCTTTCGATGCAAGTGCGTATTTGTACCAAATTTTGATCCGATATCTCGAAAATTGTGGAAGCTAGAGCACTTAAGTTGATTTTTAAAAAATTTCAAAATGACATAAAATATGAATGTCTCGATAGATTTTTCCCAAATTCGATCCGGAACATTTTTTGATGATAGTGCAGACTCGTGCCAAATTTTAATCCGATATCTAGAAAATTGCGCCAGCTAGAGTGCGCACACTGTTTTTTTACACCTTTCAAAATTCCTCAAAACAAAAGCACTGCATGGATTTTTTGCAAATTCAGTAACGAGCATCACCCTGTAGTCGTTCAACATTCTACTGAATTTAAGCTCGATACCTCTGAAATTGTGAGAGCTAGAGACCAAAAATAAATTTTTGAATTTTTTTAAAATCGCGTGAAAACGAAAAAACTGCATGGATTTTTCCAAAAATTGAATCATCCTATGCGCCGGGAACCCATCACATGTGTGACAAATTTCAGCTTGATATCTTGAGCCGTTCTCAAGTTATGAACGCTCAATCAATGTTACACACACACATACATACACACACACGCACACACACACACACACACACACACACACACACACACACACACACACACACACACACCTACATCCGGACATTCCTTCTAAATGTAATTTTTAGATGTTCTGGGACATTCTGAACACGTTTTCATGAACATCTCGAAAAAAAAATGTTCACGAAAAGAAAGCTTCCTCTACGAGGAAGCAAAAACCGTAAATTTATTTCTGCGTGTGTGCACGAATGTAAAAAGCTCACTCGCAATATAATTCGCGGGCCATTGCACGCAGACCATAGTGTTTGCGCCTAATCGCTTATGAATGCATCTCGACGATGACGAGTAAACACGTTGCTCGTGTCCGGTACGTTTATCCTCTCACTGAGTTTGACGAGCGTACGCCTATTTCAGTCGCGCAGCCGAAGAGCTTTGGGAGCTTGGCTCGAGGACGAACGAGCTTGATGGAAAATTGAGGACACACGATGGTCTGCCAACGGAAAACGATGTGTGACTACCGGGAGGTCGCGTACCTGCCGGCAACTACGCGATATGTGAACGAGCAACAGCGGGAGAAGCACCAGCACCAGCACCAGCACTCGGAACAGTAGAACGCGTGCAGTTACGGGCATATTGCACCCACGCGCTGCAACGATAACGCGACGAAAGCCGCCAGGCTGCATTGCCCGCAACGCGATTGTGCAGTCCACGAGGGGACCCGGAATCCGAGCGAGAGAAATTTGTTACCTCGCGCGGAAAACCCATCGCGGATTCTCCAAACGGAAACAGCCGGCTCTATCCGTATAGCCAGCAAGGCTACCATATTTCTCCGAGTCACGAGTTTTCTTCGATACTTCAGAACAGAGATAGGACATTAATTCAACGAAAATGTATTTGAAATACTTTTTTAAACGAATTACCAAAATTAATGATCATGCAGTAATTAAAATTTTTACGATTTTGCAATTATTATGAATAATTCGAACGAATAATTGTTTTAAAATTGATTGTAATATACAATTAAGGTTATAATCCGTGATAATTTAGTAATGATAGTATTTCAAATACTTTAATTACTGAACAATTTATTACGGATACAACACTGAATAAATATTCGTCTCTGTTCTAGGATTGTTGCAAAAAAAATGTCTATCTTCCCGTAATAACACTAAATGGAGAAAAACAACGGTGTTCTTTCGTTGTTGTTATTTTCATATTTCCATTTTAGTAATAGCACGTTTGTTGCTTTTTCTCTTCTGATTCTTTCCTGCTGTGGGTTACGATTTCTTTTTTCCCCCCCGTTTTTACGAGTTTTTCTTGCTTTTTATTCCGTCCGTCTCTCGTTCGACGGTGTGATCACTCACGAATCCATCGCGATGGCAGCGGTATATCCGCGTAGGCAAAAACAAACGAGCACGGGCAGCGGCTATTTGCGTCAAAGTTTCGAACCACAGATTTGAACCATAGCCGGGGGAATATGTGTTTGTGCGAATATGGTTCGCGTGTACGAGAGAGTGATATAGATATTGGGTTGACCCCAACCCCCTCCCCCCGCTTGTTCGAGTTCGCCGGCTCGGTACGTTAAGCCCCGTGGAATTCACGAGCCTGGTATCCACGTATGTGCGTCGCACATGTCTATGTTCGATGGATCGTCGTGAAAAGCGTATGCGCGGCCGCACTTGCTATATCGTTGTTTGCCTGCAGATTTTCGTCTAATTAACCTCATGGATGGATGAGTACACGAATCCGAGTGGATGTTCGCCCAGTTTCGCTCTTGCTCCTCTTGCCCGGATCTACTTCGCTACTCCCATTCGTTCGCGCTCTCCGCACACATGCATCTCATTCATAACCACGGAGCTTCCAGGTATCCCATTGCACTGCGGTGCATCGCAAATTTCATCAGACTCGTCGATAAAAAATCACCGCTGATACATCGCATTATAATAACGCAATTAAAACCATTATTTCGAATAAATTTATTCGTTGATTGTTTTTCGTTCTGAATATGAACATTAATGTTATCCAAGTCAATGCCATTATAATGAACACAATGAAATTGAATTGAATAGAATGAACCGCACGGGGAAGGAAACGTAAAATTCTGGAACAAAAGCGTCGCCCCAATTCGGAATTATTTCATTTTTTCCAGGGCACAAATTGCATTTTTTATATCGACGTATTTTCGTGAAATGAAAACGCGATGGGTTATTGTGAGAGGGAGGATGAAGCAGCTGTCGAGGCACGCGAGGAATTCGTCTCAATTTTATCGCGGAGTGTTGGATATATATCGTTGGTTGTGAAAGTCTCGCGGGTGTGAGTACCCGGCTAAAAGGAAAAATGGTATCTAGGTAAGGTTGGCGTTTGGTGCTGAGAGGGGTGGTCAGCAAGGGCGCATCAGCCAGTTTCGGATGCTGTGTGGCGTTATATACACACATATATGGAAGCAGGATGCGTTCACCGGAAAACCATTTGTTAATGTCCGACCATGACAATAGCTGCAGAGGAAAAGTCGTGGATGGACCGTTGGACTGGAGCCCCAGTCTAGCATCACCAGGACCACTGTATGGAACATCCGCGAACGATAAATAAATATTTATCCCATTTCGCCACCACCCGTGCCGAGGATATAACGCGGGTGACCGCGCTGTGTTTCTACTGCAATAGCGAATTGCCCGCCACCTCCGTACTCTCGTTGTTCCAACAGCGGCAATAGCAGAAGCGGCAGGCCCCGTGGGTGAGTAACAGAGCATATAGGAGGGGTCGCGAACAGAGGCTGTGGATTCACTGATCTGAAGCTCCAACTCCAATCCCCGGGGCTCTTTGCCAAGGCTGATCGTGTAGCGTGTAAACGTTTCTCCACACCGTTTCTCTCCCGTTCACTTACTGAATAATCGAATACAATTATCGAAGTGTGTACGGTCCAGTGGCACTCATCGTAAATGGTCTTCGATTCCGAATGAATTTCCGGGACTATCACTTCTACCCGGAATTCGGAAACGTTTGGTTTCAATAATGTTACACGCTCAATATTGCTGCCGATGAGCTTGACAATTACGGTATGAAGTTGATTAACGTCATTGGTAGCTAATTAAGTTACCTCGATTCGCATTTGTCACCCATTAGGCCGACGTTCGTAGAACTGTTGTATCCGGGATGTCAGCATTTTATTATTCGCATACGGAATTCCTAACAACGCGTCAATTTTTTGGGCCAGCGATGAATATAATAATGTTGGATTTGTTCAGGACAAAAACTTTTGTACGGAAGATTTGTTTTTTCAGTTGTAATTGCTGATTTTAGATACATTTTGTGTTGAAATAATTTCGAATATTATTTAAATCGTTTTTCAAATTATCGCGATTCAATATATACGTCGATGTCGAGTGGATCTCATTGAATTACTCCTGCGTGCATTACAGATTGCACAAAAAATTTACTGACCATTTGAATGAGTTACAACGAGTGAGAGCTAACTGACTTTCGATGAAGCACGTTTAAATAAAACACTGTGTGTAACGGAAATGCATTTCAATAAATACATTGACCAAACGGGTGACTCTCCAACGTACTTGGATCAACGGTACTTGTAGATTCGTTCATCCACAATGATCAAGTTTCACCCTTTGACATCATAGATCGACGAAAAACGTACTAGCACGGGACCAATCGATCGGAATTTTTCCGCCTTCGCACGTGGAGAACGAATTATAATAATACACTCTTCAGGGTCTACTAGTGACCATCAGCCAGAGAGCTACATGAATAAATTGATAGTGCTTGAATATCGATCGAAACGTATAGGTACTTGTGTGTAAATTGGATTTCTAACAGAAAACCAGAGGGCAAGAAAAAAAAAAGGTTTTTCCCGATGTACGACTGTGATGGCCTCTGGCAATCCAACATAGGCTTCCTTATTCCCCCCCCCCCCCCCACAATCTCTCTCTCTTCCTTCTACTCTATCATTCCTTACATTCCAGATCGGGTCCTTGCCAATGCGGGGCGTGGTACGTCCACGTGTCGACGCGCGTCTCCACTCACAGCAATTCGATACGATTGCTGGCGCAGAGTCTACGCTACTCGACACATATACCCGACACTGTCTTTTCTTACCTCGACACGTTCCTGTTCCCGATGAGTCCAACCTTTCACCCCGATTGCTCGATTCGATCTACGATTTCTCGTTCAGCCAGGAATACGCCAATTGGATTACACGAAAAAGAGAAACTAGCTGGATATTAGACAGTAGAGGGTAAGATGGTCGAATTCGGAAAGGAAACGGAGAGTATCAGAATCATTGGATGAAGACAGAGCATTCCGTCCTAATTGAGAGATTACTCATTTCCGGTGCGACGATGAACAACGTTTTTTTTATCCTATTTTTGGAGGAATTAACCATGAGCTGCAATTAGTGGAGCCAGTGAGATTAAAGCTAGGATCGTGGCGGTGCAAGAATATGAATAGTCTCTCGACTTGAAATGAGTTTTTACTGGTTTGATGATTCTTGCAGCAGAATATCACCCTTCCAGCGTTCACTTTGCAGCCCCCAAGCTGCTCCACGGTCGGTGTATAACGTCTTGCTTAATCGTATTATCTCAGCTCTGGGTCAACATATTTTTTCGCATAGAAGAGGTTATTCCATTCGGGGACAAGAAGATCGTAAAATAATTAGTTGCATTAAAAGGCAATTGATTAAAACTAAAAATATCCAGGTGTACATCGTTACGATGGAAAATTAAATTTGTCGACAAATGTGTTCGATTTAAAATGAATCGAGCAGCCTCTGGCAAAATTGTTTACATTGAATTTTTAAAGGTGAGAAAAATTACATTTATCGACCTACGTTATAAATTAGCAAATTATATCGGTGGTTTGGGGGCAAAGCCTTATAAATCGAAATAACGAGTTTTCGAGGTATAACGACTCTACTTGCAAACGCTCTGTCACAGCAGACAAATTAATTTTGAAAATAACAGGTTAACAGGTTGCACTCCATTTTTCGTATAATTTAAGGTAGCATTCGGTAACATAAAAATAGTCTGTAACTTATGGATGAAAAAAATGTCTCTGGACTTTGTCGGTTTTACCTCGGAAATGGACTTATTTGGTTAGGTTAATCTCGTTCATTTTTTTCTACATGGGCAGCTTCTAATCCCTTCATGTCAAAACGTCGTTTGTAGTCGAAATTGAAAAAATGTTACCTTATTACCTTAATTTTTCGAAAAAAAGGGACTTATTCGGTTTTCCCCCCAAACGTCAGATATGATTATTGAATTTTTTTTTCGCCTAATTACAGTCTGGTGCAGTAAAATCGGCAATCATATTTACGTAATGAAATAGAGGGGTAAGGTACCGCATGTCGCGAATCTTCGTAGCCGGAAAAGGAAGAGCGCTTAAAACTCGCGACTTGCTCGCAAACTTTCGAGAGTTTCTTCGGGATGAATTCGCGTGAGATCGCGTTTCTCTTACTATCCAAGAAGATAACTCTCTGTCCCGCGTGGTGTTGTCGCGTACACCAGCGTACCGCTGCGGTTCGAGAATCGTCGAGTGAGACGTTGCGCCCCGAGCGAAACGAGGACAACCCCTCTGCCCCGGAATTTATCTCGCTCCGGTAATGGCCCCGGGGCGAAAGACTCTTCCGTGACTCCTGTAAGTCGAAAAGTCTTCAAACAAACCTAAATTTAACTCCGGAGACACTAGGAGTCAAATGAAAAATATTCTAGCATTCCCGCAACTACGATCAGTGGAGACCGAAATGATTTAGGTCATCAGCGCAATGAAAAATTTCGCTTCTACTTTTTTGCACCAACAAAAAAATGTAATTAAATATTTCACGCAATTCTGTGCTGTTGGCAATTTTTTTTTGCTCCCAGCTCAACGGTGAAGCTCGTAATTCTCTGTGAGGTGTTTTATTTTCCCGGGTAACACATTTCTCTGCACCAAATGAAATATATTGTTCCAATTTGATGAATATGTTCTTTGCACGAGCCAATCTGTATTTAAAAAAAATTAAAAATAATATTAATAACATTCTCAAATTGCTCGTTTATTTAATTCGAACAAAAAAATTTCCTCTTCGTAAAATCTAACGCACACTCCACCCATGTTCGTATTGAAATTAAAATCTTGTTCTGGCTTGGCTAGAGTTTTCAGTCGTGTCGGCATTTCAGTTCAGATAATGTTGACCCAACGAAATTCAATTAATTTGCGAAAACAACAGGCTTTCCGGCTTAACTACAAAACGTTAATTACGAGACCGGAGTGTCTGGAAATTCGTCACGCATTCGTCGACCGTTGTGGAACAGCTGGTGCGGGGCCGGTGTCAGGCACGAGCCACGGTTCTGTGAACGGGATGCAAAGGGCGTATACCGACGACCAGCGAGAAGTTGAAAATTTGCACGACCCAACCGAGCGGTGGTGACAACGGGAAATGGTAGCGCTGCGTAACCGGATCGCTCGCAGGACGCTCCAGCAGTCACCGTTCCCGCGCTACGCCGTAATTACGCCTATTGCAGTGGAACGCGAATCTCCGGGCGGGCGACCTAACCGAATTCCACGTGCGGCGTGGAATGCGACTGATCCTATCCGAGACAGCGAATAGATCTGACGATCGAGCCGGGTGTCTTATCGCGCCATTGGCTTCATTATCCCCAACATCCAACGGGTGTGAAGAACATTTTGTACTATCCATAAGCCAATTAAAAGTAATCCAGTTATCTCATTCGGAATGAAAACAGGATATGCGAAATAGTTTTTTCAAATTACTATATGGTTTTATTCCATGTTTTTGAAAAATCTCCGAGTCGAGAAATAAAAATGAGTCATTCAATTCTACCGCAAATTAACAGTTACTCGCCAATTTTTCGATTGAACGAACGCCAACAATTGCCTTTGTAACTTCGACCCACGAGTAATTGGCGCACGTTAAGGGAGAAAAAAAAGACGTTAGGAACGACAGGTTTAATCGACTTGTACCGAGTATCAGGGTCAGTCTAATCGAGTCCGAAGCAGTGCCGGTACTTCGATAGTGTCCGAAACGTCGTTCGGCACCCAGGAGGGTGGTGGCTTAAGCGCACTCCGGTCACTGAATTAACGTCACACGTTAATGAGTTAATAGGATCTCGATGCCTCGAATACCAAAATGGCATTAGGACGTCGTACGAACGATGAAGGCCAGCAGCTAGACGATAGTTGATAGCGCGAGGGAGTACGGGCTACGAAGGATGCCCGGTAATTGAGGTACGACGCGCACCCCATACATATATATATATATATATATCGGTGGTATTATAACACCGCCTCGTGTTTCCTCCATCTCCGCTGGTTGGTTATTGAGAGAACGGGTTATAGCCATACGGTTTCCTCGCGCAGACGTCAGCGGCTATTGGCTCGGAACGTCCTGCAGTTCGCTACAGTTCGGCCTAACCGTTGGTAGCAGCGGGGAACATGTACGTAGACCGTTCGGGCATTCGCATTACCAGTCGCTTCGAGTTATCTGCGTTTCCCATGTTCGCAAACCCTCCCGGCCTCGCCCTCGGTCCTCGCATTTCCCCCGAAACTCCCCTCTGACCCATCTCGCACAAACAGCCAGTGAACTCGACTGGCGAAAACGCGACCCAGATATAGCATCATCGCGCACCGACCACGTGCCCCGGCAGCTGCACTGCAGAATTCCCGATAGCACGTACGCGAAATCGTCGTTTACGTACGTTTCATCTGCCCTCTAGCCCGCACCCCTTCATCGACGTTTCAAACCATCATGGACGGGTCTGCGCTTCTGTATATCCTCGATACCCCATTTCCCACACGATAGATGCATGTGTCGATTCCTCGGGCGTTTTGCTACATTGGGACTCCGTGTCTGAATTGCTGCACTGAAAAGTTTGACAAATCAGATTGCTATAACTCACACCCGAGTTCTAATTTCCAGTACTTTATACAATGTTCGGAAGGGGGGAAGACCGACGGATGGAAGAGTTGTATAAAATGAATATCCCGTACTGGTACTCGATCCCCTGAACCTCCCTCACAGTTGTTCAAAGTAGGTTAAACCCGAGTTATCATAGATTTTTCAGTGACTATAGATATGATCATGGCACTTGATAAACTCGAATAGCTGGTTGGCCATTAATAAATAATCCTGTCCTATCGATCGAGACGCGTGGGAATGTGATTTTACCTTGTAGATTTCGGCCAAATCTCGAGTTTCTCGTGCTTCAACCTGATCCAAAACACAACGTTCCCTCTAGAACGTCCTGTTCTGAACCTCCCGGCTATCTCCGCTTATCTCATTTCATCCTATCGCTTCCGGGAAAACTGGGCTAGTGTTCGAGAACGGGTTGCACTGTCTACAGGGCGGTCCAGGCTTTGCCCAGGTCAATTGGGTCAGATCATGGTATGCACCAGCTAGGTTGGCATGTGTACGCGACCTACTGCACACAGGATGAACCTCCGTTCGATCTCTCATTCGTACGCGAACCCAGAGATGGCCCGTTACTCTTGACTGACTAGAGAATAAGGCATCGCTGAATCTACTGCGAAAACTCGAAACTTCAGATCCGCGGAATCTCTTGGTCACGGACACTCTATTTTTCGGTCGCTGGTGGTCGCTATCGCAGTCGTCATTTTACAGAACACCGTTCTTGCTAGTACCGATTTCGACATCCTTACAGGACAAATCAAACGCTTTCGAGTTCCAATTATTTTTGAAAAAAAAACCGAGAAAATGGGCGGAATACCTCTATTCTAGGCTCGGGGAAACGAACCGGAAAATTGTAGACCAGATGTTTTTCTTGACCAACGTTTTCAACGGAACGGTGGAAAATACGGAATATAAAAAGCAATGGGGGTAATTTCTTTCCATTGCCTCACGTTCTCCGAAGCTCAGTCTGGTCAAATATCGATGCCGAACTAGCTCGCGAGCCCACATGTGCATGTACATAGGTTGTGGAATCGGATCCAAGCGGTTCGTAAAGCAGAGCCCTTTCGTTTCATCTATGACCAGGAAGGGAAAGGAGCCGGCACGCAGGCCTGGAGATTCAGAGCTTGAATTTACCTTCCTCTCATTCCTCGAGAGAATGCTAGCCCGGACGATTTACTATGCGCACATTCAACGAGCTCCAGGGATTTTTTCCCTTGGCGTGGCTTCTCACCGAGCTAAACAAAGACGTGAAGGAGGCAGAAGAGAAGCGAACGGAATATGACTATACGGCGGATGAGAGATGCAGAAAGTGAAAAAGGAAAAACCCTGGAGAAAACCAGATCTCTGTGGTCGCATTGTTCCAACTCAGCCTATGAGTGAGGGTGGACTGGATACGCCGAGCCGTTGATATTTCTTTTTGAGGTACAGCCCGGAAGTAAGAAAAAATCTTACCTTGCATTTTTTGTATGACCTATCATAACCAGAATCACTATTTCTGGTTTCCGGGTTTATCAGTACGGAATTAACCCAAGACTCTCAAGTTTAAACGTTACTCAAAACAAGTTTCATTTGAGATCAAATTCATCATGAAAGGTTTGTAAATAGCATAATCGTTCGAGTTATGTCCCATCCAATATTCACCGGCTACGATATTCCGTTCGTTTTTTGAGTTTTCTGCGACTATCTCTAAAATCGATACGTGGCATGTAGAACAGTTCGGTTGTGGTTAGACAATGCGTTAGCGCGGTAGGTTGTGTATACCTGAAGCTCGGGGGTAGATTGCGGTCGAGTGAAGCAACCCTGTCGATTCGCAGTTCTACACATGATGAAATTTGTGATCGGACACGATGAAGTTACCGGTACGTTCTCGTCCCATCGTTTACCGTGGCCACGGGGTGAGTCGTAGAATCCTCAGTCGAACGAGCGTCGAGTAAGTCAGCAAACGGGCCGGGATTTAACGACTTACCCTCCAGGCTTTTGGTCAATGTGAGGAAGATAGAAAGCTTACGGGGTACTAGTGAGAATGAAAGAGACGAAGTGCAGCAACCACAAAAACAGAATAGAGACAGATACAGAGACATGGAATGATGAAGACAATAGTGGTTGTGGAAGACAAAGCGTCCACAAAGTGTGGGTGTGTATGTGTATGTGTATGTGTATAAAAGAAGGGGAGAGGGAGAGTCATGAGGTGTAGTACTGGACGAGTGACCCACTGGAAAATGTGCCTCAAAACCACCCCCAGTCTTTAACGACTTGCCGCTGCGATACGTCTCTTTGATAGCCGGTTTCGACCACTCTCTTTCGGCGCAACGCTCTATTTCATCCTCTCTCTTCCTCCCTTTCTCTCCTTCTCCGGTAGCCATATAATACATATCCCGCTGCCAATCCCACCAAACTTTATTTTGGCATATGGTTCGCCGCTACTCTCGCTGGTCGACTCCATGACTGTACGTTTGTTCATTAACAAACGGTCTGTATGCAATCCGAAACGGACAACCAGAATCATCCACGTTATGCCATATTCATTAACCGCTCTTGTCGATATCAACCCACGGTATGGTATACACGTGTAATGTATCATCTCGTCATTAGCGTTTGAACGCTACCAGGTTTCCGAATAGCGCGAGTATTGATGATTACATTCGAAACCTTCGCTACCAAACTCGCAGCCTCTCGTTAGCACGTTTCCTCGAAACGAGTGCAATACTCCATTTTGAAATTTTACGAAGCCACTGCTGCGCGTACGCGAGGTTGTAGCCGTGCGGCTATTGCCGTTTTCCGTCGTTTCGAAAAATACGACCGGATGGGGAGCAAAAGCTAGTTGAGTCGCACGTACTGCTATCGTCTGCTGCATTACCCGCTACATCTTTCGCGTGGAACTCATTTTTCTGGAAACGGCTTTCCTGCCTGTAGTCCCGTTTGCACACCACGTTTGTACAGCATCTTGGCGCGGTTATTTTTATTCTATAAGTGTACACTCGGTTTGTACTTCTTTATGCATATTACGCCCACGACCGAGCCTGGAAATATTATTTTCAACCTACCGTAAAGCTTACGAGGTCAGAAACAGTCGTGGAATAAACAGCTGATTGCGATTCATGACTAGCAATTGAATTCCACTTTTTTAAGAGATCCACGGCGTTGCCGTTTTAAGGGTTGTTATCAATTCCTCAAACGAGTGGAGATCTTACTAATTTTCATATGTTTCCATTTATTTTTTTTTATCTTTTTATTTCCGAGCCAAAAATATATCATTGGTCCTTGCGCAAACCAGTTGGGATGGACTCACATCCCTCTAATTAATCTACCGTCTACAAACGGCTATAAATGTATTCGTAGAACAGCTTAAATTTCTCATGACACAAATCAGAGTCTTATCAATTTTAATTCACAAGAATTCTATTTCAACCCAACTGGCAGGCTTGAAAAATGTACGGCGAGTGGATCATTTTTATTTTATCCTCCGTTTCAATGTGATCTCAACGTGTTGTTTGTGTCGGCCATTGGAAACATTGGAAGTTTTCCATCTCAAGAAATGCGGTCACAATTGCTCGAATTTGTCAGTTTACTGATTTCTTTTTCTACCATAATCAAAAATATCTTTCTATCGACCAATCAACCTAGGAAGTTTACTGTATCAAGTCACACGTGCACGTGCCGGAAATTCACGTCTTCTCTCACGGTCCGCAAGGCTTCGGAAAACACAAACTGTGCCGCGAGGCAAATCCGCGCTCAGGGAGAAAGAAAAGAGGGTGCACGGAAAAGCGAGAAAGCTGGGAAGAGAGACAGAGATTGGTGGATAGTGTTAGCTTTTCCAGCAGTTTTTTTGAATACATCATTTTGTGGTGCGGTAGCAAGACCAAATACGTGAATTATTTGGAAAAATGAGATTGAGTAATATTCTTTTAATTGAGAGAGTGAACGACGTTTTGAGACACGAGTATACCGAAAATAGCTCACACAAGAGGATGTAAACGAGATTGAACTAACCAAATAAGTCAATTTCTGAGGCAAAAGCGAAAAAGGCCAACGATGTTTTTTTTAACCATGACTATTTATATCTCACCGAATATTACCTCGAATAGTGCCGAAAACTGATGTGAGCGTAAGCTAATGATAATTGTTTTTGTGATCGATTCGTTAGTTGTAATGAAGTAATGACTATCAATTAGTCGCTATAATAAACTCCTTTGACATACCCTTAAACCGATCCAGTCTTTCGCAGCCCTTTATCTTTCCTGGCAACGCAGTATACACTTTCACGCCTTCGTAGTACATATTTTTCTTGTATTATCTCGTTCTTCGAAACGGAATAAGAATTGCCACCAAGTGTCTTGTTCCTCTACCGCTTCTCGTTCCTGTGATGCCTAGCTTCTGTACCGAGTCTCTTAGCTATAGATTTTTGATCCCTCTAAAAACAATTACATACATCTCAAGGATATAAACTCTATCGCTTGGAGCATATGTCGCCCACTCTGGTTCACCTGCACTGCAATACGGCCCTCATCGCTCTGTTTGACACTATCTACAGCCTATTCACTCTTTTAATCGAGTCGCATCATCAATAATTCCTTTCAGATACTAAATTATTTCCGCTCGTTTCAGTTTCCCATTGCTCAGGCATTTCAGACTAATTTTTCCTCTCTGTACTTTCATTATACGTCTAAAGCTCAGAAATTTGGTATTTCTTCGTTGTTTTCAATTTATTTCTGTTCATCTATTTTTCTAGGGTATGCCATGTCACATTCATCTCTCTTTTCAGTTCATCCCTACTCATTCCAGCTACATATATTACTATATCGTCGACTATCATGTTTACTGTACTCTCGTCGTCTCTCGTCTCGTCGTCGGTTCTCTTCCGAACGTACATGCACTAAGGCATTTATACATATGATGAACATCAATGGTCCAAGTAAAGACCCTTGAGGTACTCCATATTTCCTAGCGATAACTCTTGGACACTCGTTAACGCGATCTTGCTGCGTCGGTTCACTTAGTGAAGATCGCATCAATTCCAAAACCTTTCCTTATTTCATATTAATGTAATTTTTCAAGAGAGAGAGAGCGAAAGAGAGAGAGCGAGAGGAAAGCGGGAGCTTCCTAACGTCCGGTCAGGTATCCGGCTCGAACGAAGTCACTTCCGGTGGTGAGGCGGTGAGCTCGCAGCCATTTCTATTTCGGTATAAGCGCATCATAAATTCGGCCCAGAGCTGGGTGCTAGTCAGGAGGTTGGTTTGTACTGTACAGTGCGGTAGTCTCTCGTTGAGCTGCTCATCCCCCCCCCCCCCGCCTTCCCCTCGCTTTAACCATCGCGCACTGACCTCTCTGACCATCCACGGCAACGGTTGTTTTATGCTCTCCGGGTAGAAACCTGGCCGGGTAATTCTGCAATGCGGTTGAAGTAGCCATACCTATACGTATACCGCCTGAGAGTAAGTGAGAACGATGAAGTTCGGAACGAAGGCTACGCCAGACCTGCCTATCCACGGTGAAGCACGGCGATCCTCCGCTCGTGAGCTTTCCGTCTCTCTCTCTCTCTTTCTTCGTCTCTTGCCACGGCAGCAGTCGCCCCACCATCGTACCACGTGACGACCACCCCCGATGCTACACACCACTGGAATATGCTCTGCTGGTGTAAAATGTTCTTGTGTATACTATACATATCAAAGAGCCAGAGTATTCGGGCGCGGTATCACTTACCTTGCTCGTGCAATATGTGTGAGCTTGTGGATATGGATATAGCACTTATGGATAGTCCATTTGATAGGCGAAGGGCACGAGCCTCCGCATCGCCGACGCGTCGTAAATACATACGAATGTACAGTCGATGTACAGCCTATAGAAGCGATTGATCGAATTGCGTTTACCCTGAGCTTCTCGTTAAAGTTACGGCGCCTAGTTGAAAAACCGCTTTCCCCTCTTCGCCGTGACGTAAGGTCATGCGTGGATATATAGCAAATATCAGTTCTACCGGGGCATTCGAAGCGCGTGTGCTAGAAATTGCGAATTATGATTTGATGTAGCGTTCGGCTCGCCGTACGAACGCAGGCGCAGCAGCTAGCAATATTTCTGAATTTCCGGACACGCGCTTCGAATGAAGTTTTTCGCGCTGTTTACTATCACGTTTCAGTGCCTCGGGTACGCGATTGTGCGAAAAATCGAATATCTATTGGTAAGGGTGCATATTTCTTTAAAATCCCCATGTAGGGTTCGAAACTCGGGCGAGTGCTGGGCCTTTGATGGCAACGCACACTCCAATGCTGGCGCAATACTGACAGCCTTCGTTGGTCCAGCATTGGAGAACTGCTGGGATGATGACTTGGGACCGACACTGGCGGTCGGTCTTGCCCCAGCGATGGCGGTCGGTCTTGGCCCATTGCTATAGCCGCTACTACGCGTCTACCGAAAAATAATTAATATAAAAATTAATTATTTTTATCAGGGTAAATATTTTTGCCTCAAGACTTTATACGGTGATATTTAATAAATTATTCGACAAATATAAAAAAAAAAAAAATCGTTCAGAAATTTCCTTTTTTTTTCGCGAAGTGGCAGTAACGGGATTCGAACCTGCGACCGACGGGACTACCTACCTACCTAAGCTACGCAACTACCTAACTACCTAACGCTTTAACCACTAGACCAATCTGACTATATGAAATAGCTTTACTTTTCTTTCCTATTAGGTACATCTGAGATAGCAGTTACGAGAATTATCAACCCATCAGAGGTATCATGGAATGGGTGTGGGTCCGTGCGTGCCTCTGCCCCCCCCCTCGCGCGGAGTGCGTCCGTGCGTGTGTGTGTGCATCCTTGCGTGTGTGTGTGTGTGTGTGGCTGGCTTCGTGGTTCGCGCTACGCACGGTCCGTGGGTAGAGTGGGTTCGAGCCGCCGCAATGAGCGCGAGTAAGAGAGAGACAGCGAGAGCACAACAGAGTCGAAAAAAGATAGGGCAAGCGGATAGACTGGAACGGAAGAATAAATTTGTAGGATTGATTTCTAGAAATCTATAACACCTTCGTTATAATGTTCCGGTGATCTTCGAGCAAGTCGTCAGGATGGACCAATTTGTTTTTTCTATTTTAGGCCCAGCAGTTGCGGAATTAAGAGGGGCGGTACTCTTTTTTCCGTATATTTTTCAAACGGTACCGTCCAAAAGCGTTAACAAAGAACGACTTTTTGTTTATTTACATGCTGGCTTCGCGAACGCCGAGGAAGTCTTTAAGGCAGGGGGGGGGGGGGGGCGGTGGTCGTAGCTACGCCGAACATTGTAGCTGCAACGCGTTACCACGCGAGCCGCCATGAGTCCGTGAGAGAGAACGAATTGCTGAGAGAGAACGGGCGCTTACGCGTAGGGCGTTGTGCGATATGTTTTTCTTTCACCTTAGCGAGCGCCAATAGCGATGTTTTTCTTGGCGTTATGGCGGAGACCGAACAAGCGAAACGTCGTTTTTTTTTTTATTTTGATGCTCGATTTGAGTCCCAGATAGCCGATTAACGGGTTGCGTCCGCAATTTTCTATTGGCGTTGAATTACAATTTTTCACAAAAAACGGTGAGCCTTTAATTTTTTTAATTATTAGAACGATTTTTTTTAGTTCATTTTTTGAAAGTCATTTTTTAATAATTTTTTTAAATTACTTCTCAACACGTTTTTCCGATTATTATGTTCGAATTATTTTCGACACGGTTTACTATGATTTTCTAAAAATATCTTTTAACACGTTTTTCTATAAGTATTGTATTCTTTTTTGTAAACACTGTTTATTCTGTTATTTTTTTTTTATTACTGCTGAATATTTCGTTTTCCAAAAAATTTTCGAAAAATATTGTTCATTATTTAATATTAAAATTATTTTATTTTAATCAATTAAATGACAAATTAAGGGTAAATAGTTACGGGCTATACATACGCGGTGCATCATCGGTCGCTATACTTGCCACTTGCACGATCGAGAAAATTCTTAACGATATCGTCGCGTCGACATATATGTATTGGGTCAGTAACAGCAGCCGTACATCCTTGAAGAGATACGGGTTTCAGGACTTACCCAGTATTGGCTCTGTACTGGTTACCTATACTTGACCGATTATCGGGAGCCAAGTACTGGCCAATTCTCGGCCATGTTGTAAGTCTCGGTACTGGCTACATGGAAATGGCCCAGTATTGCACCAGTATTGGCAACCGTAAGTCCTCGGGGAGGTACGGCTTTTGAGACTCAACCATTAACGGCCCAGCACTGATTACGTATAATCGGCCGAGTGTCGTGACCCAAGCACGGGCCAAGGCTCGGCCGGGTATTGAGTCTTGGCGTTTCCTACATGGGTCTGGTCGAAAATTTTATGATAACTTCCCAGGGCTTTGGGAAATATGGATTTTTTTTCCAAATAGGGCATCGATCGGTCATCTAAAACTAATTAGTTAATGTTATCGGATCAAAAGACCACCTAACTCTTAATTTTGAATAAAAGTTCTCGAGGAGGTTCAGTCGGTTGCAGTTGCAGGTCTAATAGAAAGAAATTGGAAAAAATAGAGAGGGGAAACATAAAGTTCGTAATTTACTCACGTGGATTCCTAGTCTCTTCGATTTGATATTGACAATAATATTCAATGATTTGATAGGATTCCATATGGCTTGCTTCACCTAGGTCATCATTTCGATAATTTCAATAATAATTGTATAATAATATATAAAATATAACGATATCAACTATGTAACGAAACTTCTCGAGGACTGACTCGTGTTTCTTGATACGTTATTATCAAGAAAGTTCGACACAAAGGTATTTTCGGTCACTTGTTTTCAGCATCGTCAACCCATAAGGAGCGCTTACGCGGCTCATCAGTCCAACACCGTCAAAATCGAAGGTAATTCACAGCCGCTCGATATATAGAGTTGTTGGAAAGGTTCGATTTTGACGATCTTAATGTTCCAAGCCGAGCATCGAATTGTTTCTATCACCACAGATTAATTTGACTTACGATATACGTCAGCGTCGTTCAATCGATGGAACGATCGTTGCGGTGAACGTCGCCGACATCGTGAAGTGAGTAGCCAGCTAAGCGAATGTCTGGATAATTGATCTTAGCACTCTCGTCGATCTGGCAAATCGAAACTGGACCGTGTTAGAAGAGACGAATCTGCGAGTTTGTGGAGCTGGGTAATCACATAGTGGCCACATAGACTTCATGTTAGGGATCTATGTCTGGTTTACAGCTGACACTTCGTGTCGGATTTCAACTCGGTAACGGGATATGAGTGGCAGAATTGATTATAGATAATTTGAATAGTTCGATATATCCTGTGAAATAATAAATAATTAAAAGAGCAAGACACTGAAAAATTGAGAATCAAAAGATTTTTCTATTTATATCATTCAAAAGATACGTCTATCGGTACAATGTTGACAATGACCGACAATGTGGCCTGAAAGTTTCATAGGTAAGATCATAGGTTCATGTTAAGAGTTGTAACTCATTTGGATTCACAGAATCGGATGAGTAACTATCTATGGTCCGGATAGTTCAACTGCGAGATATAGGCAACGTGCCGCAGGATAAGTTCTGCAAAATTTTGATGTTCCCGATGCTACCCGTAGTCCCATATTCATAGTGACCATATCCATAATAAAAAAACGAATAATTTCATGATAAACACCTTCTGCGAAATTGGAATAGCTGTTGAGGTGCAAGGTGAGACGTTTATAGCCTATCTCTGCTGTGCCCATGTGGCCCGAGAACTTCAATCGTCTTTCTCTCAAAATTACATCGTCAACTTGGTTGACAGTGCATCAAAAAATCTATGCATCCCATTAATATGTTGAAGGTCTCATTTTGCTCCGAAAGCTTGTCGTTATAGATCACATTGCGGGTAGGTCTCGAAGTTCAGAATCTCATTCGGCCGAAAACCATCTTCACGCGGTACAACGAGCTACGCCACTATATCTATATATACGTTTTCGGCTGAATGAGATTCTGAACTTCGAGGCCTACCCCACATTGCACTTTTTTATAACTCTTCCTTCGGTTTTTACCGACGCGATGATTAAACGCCTTGTAAAACGATAAAGTTAGGAAAAACCTTTGTAGGGTCACAATTTTTAAATTCTTTCGACGAAACATTTTTCCCTTAATGTGGTACTATAGCCACTAATTTATCGATTTTGAATCCGTCTCATTTTTTAATTTCGGATGCACGGTATGGGCTAGCGTCGATAATGTGGGCACATATGGAGCGTAAGAGATTTTTTTGTTGCTGTTCTTACTTCTGAGGCCAGGAATGGAAAGCGCAAATGTATTGTTAATCTTTTTTTTTCCGTTGTACTTAGTAATTATTCCGAAAAGATCCGATAATAACTTTGTTTTTAGAAAATTCGAAAAAATATCTTCCCTTTTCGGCTCGTTACAGTCGCTTGCTCCTTCAATTTCATAATATGGCTATTGCTGATTATTTCATCCTCCTCTATTATAATTTATTTCAGATTTTATAATTTTGAAGGTTGTTCTCTGGAGTGGTTTCTTCGATTTACGATGCACTCGTGAATTTTCTAATTTTACCAGAGACCATAATTTTATTCCCTCTCGACGGTAGGATAGAACGGAAGAATTTCGCGTTGAAATGAGAAGTGGCGGCGGTCTGGAAAACGAAAGAGGTGAGACCATATATTTATGCCATGGATAAGCTGGTGGGAAGAACGTCTTGTTCTACGTCGCCCTAAAGTGGACGACGACATCAGACCAGCGATTATTCACTGTGACGCGCATTACCACCCGAAATTCCTGAGATTCCTCGAAGCTCGAGCCTCACTTCTCCCTGCTGAGTCCTCCCCTCTTCCTCCTCCTCCTCGTTTCCATCATATCTTAATATACGCAAGTTATGACAAGCAACGCAAAAATAGGGCGCCGTCGGCGATAATTAATTTCGTTTCTAGCGATATCGTAATTTTTTTTTTCGAGACGTAGACTAGAAAAAAATCGATTTGCTTCTTGCTTGGCGATTAAATTTTAAAAATGTTTATCGCTCCCCCATCGCAAGCGTAATTGAATTCGGAAGACTCTTGCTCATGCAAGCTTCGAGATACCTCTGGTGTCGGATGTGAAGAATGGCGGAATATTTCGGAGGAGAACCGCGTGCTCAGGACCGCTGGATGGGTAGCCGATAGACCGTTGCTAGGAGTAAGGAATCGAATAAAGCGTAGCTGATCTTTGACTTCACTCAGGGGAACATCGGTGGGCCTGGAGGTATTCAAACTTTTTTTCCCCTCATGTTCGAGTAACCCTGGCAACAATGGGTCGAAATTGCGGATCTTGACAATCGTCGAGCGCGAAGGGACGCCGATGTTTGCGCGGTTACATAAAATATATATGCACAAAAACTGTGCCTTCGTATATAGTACAGATTTTATATTGCAATGAGTTTTGTGCTGGATGCTATCCGAGACGAAAGATCAAAGAGCAAATAAAAATTGTGTATGTTATTGCACTCCGCTGCTAATACCATCACATTGTTCGGAAATACATGAATCCAAAGTCTCTCATCGGAACTGCAAGGAAATTCTCAATTCCGGAAAACAAGACAGATAACTTTCGTATCTAACTGATACTCTCCCTAATCGCTGTATATTTGGAGTAAATTGAAAAACTGTATTTACGTTGCGACGTCCACTGGATAATCAGCAGTCGTACAACGCTCAGAAGTCCGTACAATTATATTGTATATACATACAACTCGCACGAATGTTCGCTTAAGAGAATTTCGATCGTACCAGAGGCTTCAGCCAACCCTTATGCCTATGACTCGGCTATAGGTCTTTATTAAAATTCATAAGGTGCGGGCTCGCCCATTACCACCTCGCCGTTCGAGACACTCGCTACACACGAGGACGCAGAACGTGCATGCTTCACGGTGCATCATACATTTATGGCATGCCTCCGGGTACGGGTCTGGGTAGCGCATCGGCATCGCGATAGAACCCCCACAAACAACCGGTGGCAACGTGAAGAAGTACTCATGGAAGTACCCGTGCAAGCTGCAACTAACTGGCGCATGTAGCGTGTTCTCTCCGTCGTTTACACTTTGCCAGCCTTTAGTCGTAGCATACGATACGAGCCATGCCCATATTCAGGCTCCCGAAGGCGCAGTCGAGTAATACCACAGCCCGTAAGCCCGAGGCCTTCTGTATTTCTCTTAATACCGGGAGAAGGGAGACAACGACACGAGACTCACAGTACCGCGTCGACTTCTCGTCGTCGTGTACGCTCATAAACGAGAAATGAAACGAGGATGCGAAGGCGTGATACAAGAGTTCGGGGTATGCATAGCCCGCGGTAGGTATATGTGAAGCTACGCAATGCTCTTGCTCGAGACGATGCACGGAAGGATGTAACGCATGACGTGACTTACGAAAGGGCTCGTGGATGCACGCCCAAGTTCAACATTCTCCCGTGCGAATCGTGCAGAGGGGGATGAACGCACGTGCTTGATCATGATGGGATTTTCGGTAGATATTACGAAATCGTTGTCTCATGCGTCAAAACGACGCGAGAATTACACGCGCTGACGAGCTTCCGAACAATCGCTATTTTCATCGACGGTGCTGATGCAATTTATAATTACCCGTTGTATTTATCCGCTTTGGGTGAAAATCAAGCCGGAAAAAATTAGCTTTGGTAAGAACAGACTGATTACGAAAAGTTATTACGTAAATATTCTTCTGTAGAGATGAAATTTTATGACATTTCCTTTTGGCAATTTTGGTGACAGAGTATTTTGGAATAGACTACAAACTTGCGGAATTCGATTTTTAGCTGTTAAGCAAACGTATCTGTGTGGATTTTCAAATATTGAAACGAATGCGGCTTCTGAATCGTTTGAGTTGGGGAGATTAAATTTTATGACTGTGTAAACGCTGTAAAGTAACCTTCACCTTTCTTACTTCATCGTACCTTACTTGACCTACCGTACCCCTCGGCCTCCGCCTTACCTTACTCGCTTTACCTGTGTGCGTTTCAATTTTCAGAAACATTAATTGCTGATCCGGAATTTTATGGTGCTTCGAATTTTTATGAACAGTTGCGTAAGAGCTATGCATTTTTCAGCAAATTTTGGGCGATCGTCGTAAAACTATAGGTGGGACTGAAATAGTAAGCAATATTCTTTACAATTTGATAAAAATTTAACGACAATCGTTTAAGGCATTTAGATGTTACCATATTTTTTCTTTTAATTACTGTAATCGCTTTAACTACAATAAACTTCCAGCTATCGAGCTTAATTTTTATTCTGGATTACATCAATCCTGAAAAAACCTTTGGCATGAAATTTTGCTAGATTTGATCGGAACCTGGACATTATATGAGAATAATGTACAATAGCTACTACTATTCACAACATAAAACATTATGATTTTCAGCGCTAACAAATTCTAAGCTATGAAGGTAAAATTGCATGCACATGTTGATCAAAATGTGAAGCTCATCAATGAATAATATTCAGGAAAGCGACATTATCGATTTCTCTGAAATGAGTATCATGGTTTGGATTTTATAGATATTGTGCATTTTTTAGTATCACGAAAGCTGAATTTATATCGAGCTTGCGATCCTTTACAATTCTTCGTAAGCAAAGACGCGCCATCAGCCGTTTTTCATCGCTGCCTTATCCATTATTTCTTATTGACGTATAGCTTTTATTACAAGTCCACCAAAATCGGCAAAGGCACTCATAGGTAGAAGTGGCTCCATGTGAAATAGCAAATAACGAGACGACAATATTTATCCCCGTTCCGTTCGGTGATTGGACACACCATAACTAATTGTGCTTCGACATCCCTCCGAAATGGAATTCTCGTTGTAGTTCAATGGCATCATTCAGCGTATGCCGAATTTCAAGGCAAAAAAAGAAACAACGTAGCTCGCTGCGTCAGCGATTGTTGTCGAAGGAATGTAGAAAAAATAAATCGGTGCAACAGAAACTCACTACGTCCCGAATTTTCACTCTGAATTTCTGTAACGCGATCGTACGAATGATCTTCACAAGTGACTTTACACTAGATCTTTTCAATCATTGGTAATGTTTTTTGTATTGCTAATCGAAAGGACTTGTGGGACATGAGTTCTCCCTTCGAAAGCTCAAACACCGTCTTATCTTTCTCATCAACAGCACCAACAACAACGACGATGAACCCTCGACAATCGTGCAACATACCCTTTTCGCACTGTGCAAAGTGTTCCGACGTCGCACGTATCTCGCGGTACATTACACAGTGAAGCACACAGTTCACTAATGCACGCATGCACTTGCAACTACTGCGCGTCCCACAAGGAAATGAATTGACGTTGAAGGTGACTTCCCAAGAACACCTACACACGCGTTTCCCTCGCCCTCTTGCGTGTCAACTTCGCGTCAGTCAACAAATTCCGGACTAAACACATGGAGATGCTTCAAATGCGAAAAACCCCTTCGCAGGCTCATAAGCAGCTAAATGATTTACAGTCACGAATTAAAAATATAATCTGGGCGGGTTATTCGGATGAAAAAAGAATTTTCATAAACTCCATCTTGAGAAGCTGGAAGTGGGTAAACCTTACCCAAAGACCAGTAAAGAGATGTCTCTTTATTACTAAAATAATCCTCATTGACGGAATCCATAATTCAATCGAAGTAAAAAAGTAGAAAAATACAAAACGGCCGGAGAAAATTAAACTGAATGCGGTATTCTCCGCTATCACCGTTTATCATATTTATATATGTATTTTCAAGCACCACCGGACGCTCTGTGCCTGGGAAAAATCTTCGAGTGACATTACTAGGCCGCATTGGCTTCGTTTTTATCTCCGTTGTCTCGGTTCTCGTTTTGTCGTAACCGTGTAACTTTAGAACGAATAACGAATCGACAAAAAGTAGGACAATCAATTCAACGAACGAACCCGCTTTGACAAAACCGTATCGGGATATAAAAAAACTCGGGCGGTGAGCTTATCGGTCTTTCGAACGTTTCTACGATTTCTTTACTGCCATTCGCTTTGGGCTGAGCGGCCCCTGTTCGATAGACAGACATTTACAACAAACTCGTTGTCTCTGGTTCTTCTGAAAGCTTCGAAAGAGTTCCGATAACTTCTTGAATCTCTTTCATGATTCAATTTCATGGATCTCGGCTGCTAGCAGTAGACGCATCTGCTCCAATACCGCACGTCCACTCGCTTGTCTAACGGTATAGCTGATGTTTAATCGAAGTATAACTTCTCATATGCTTTGGCCTTATTATTGTCCCGTCTCACAAAGTCATCGTTTTCGAAATGTACGCTGATATATATGAGGTAGTCCATACCAAATCGACAAGGTTTTTCTCTGACCCCTTTTGATTCAGCTGATTATTTTATATAATTTTGTACCAACTAAATAGAGTATTCACGATTTTAAAAATTTTTTTATATCAAACGGTTCAAAAGTTATGATTTTCTTTCGAAATCCTACCTTTTTTTCAAACGCTCGTAACTTACGAAATAATGGCTTAAGTGAAATTTTTCTTTCATTTTAAATGTTGGGTTTTTGTCCAAATTAAAAAAAAAAAAAATAATCGAAAATTTCAAGTTTTGTTTTTGACCTCTATTTTCGCATTTTTGAGTTTTACAAATTTTTTTCGAACTGTATGTCATATTTGATTTTGTTGAAAAATATATATGTTAAAGTACACGTAATTTAACGTATTGTCTGTAAGTTTCATGATGATATTCGGCCCCGTTCTTTTTTAATTGAATTTTGAATGTGTCAAAACCAAATTTTATTGGTTTATAGGAGCCTAACTTTTAAAAATTTTGGAAACACTTGATTTTGGAACACTATGATTTATAATTTGGAAGTATGGTTCATTCGAATGTACCGAAAATTGGTCGAGTTACTACTTTTTGAAAGTATAATAACAAAGTAAATATATTGTTTTGTTTTTTTCAAATCTGAAAAAGTTTTCTAGGAAAATTGTTATTTTTTTTCAAATTCCGCCTCAAATTCCAGTAGCGGGCGGAAAAGAACTTTACCGCCGGCTGGCGGAGTGCGCTGGAAACGGCCACTTTCCGCCGGTAGCACATGCGTGAAACGGCGCGTGTTCAACGGGGGTCGGACAAAAAATATATTTCATTTTACAGTAGAGAAATTTGTCCGAAAATACTGAACTGAAGTTATTGATGAAATTTTGCAGCTAACCACCAATAGGTACTGAATGAGACTTTTCCAAGGTCATCCAGTTGAATGACCAAAGAAAAAAAATGTTTGCGGTAGCCAAGAGAAAATTATTGAGAAATAAAAAGACGAAATATAAATTTATCGATAAATTCACCAGACCCTTCGTCTCCGAGATTTCAGATTTAGAATATTTCAATCATCTAATAATGATAAATATAATAATTTATTTCAATTCTACAAGCTTTGCTCCGGCTGGAACAGTTCGGCGACCATATTCGCGGAAGTATATAACAATACATACGATAGAAAAAAAGACCTGCTATTGTCGTACGTGAATAGTGAGACGATGTCTTCTGAATATGAATGCGACCTGATGGAATTTTATAACTCGTAATATCCACCGCCAATTCTAACAAAACTCAATATAATCCAATCACGCTTATTACTTTCATTACGAAAATATCTCCAGTCTAACTGCATCAGTATCACTTCCGAATGATTGGACATATCTTTCCTCCAGTACTCTCATCTGGAAATCTGATTTTCTTCACGAAAAAAAAAAAAAAACGGTTTTCGATAATGAATCAGAGATTCCAAAACCATCCTACCGACCTCCATCACTGATTTAATAAAGTAAGATACTATCGTAGCCCAATGACAGAGGTACGAACTGACTACTCAAAGTTGTGTGTTTTAATAATATGCATAACTTTTTTCGAAAATGAGGAATATTCAGGTACATTTTCTTATCTCCAAATTATCAGAATTTTATTAATAGAAGAACATGATTTACTAAATCGTCAGACAACAGTGACTGACGCCACCTGAACATAGTGTCAGTCACCGTTGACCGACATGGCGCTCAAGGGGTTATATCTCGTTGTTTGAAGAAAAATTAAGGGATTTTCATGATTTTTTTCTCTGTTCAGCTAGGTCGACTTAATTTTATTAGAATGCATTATATTGTATCACTTACAACACGTATTACATTATGGAAAGATGCTTATTTAAATTCTTTCGCGCCAAAAATTTTAATTTCATCATCTGAATCATCTGATCATCTGAAATCAAACGAAAACCAAAAAGATTTCATCAGTATAATATTATGCGCGGCTCGTGATATTATGCTCTCCGCAAGCGATAAAGACAGTGTTTTAGGGCAGCATCGATAGTTCCCCCAAAACTGCAAGATTTTCCATGAAAAAATTCATATAAGTACTTCAATATATGTTCCAATTAATACTGTATAATGTATTCTAATAAAATTAAGTCAACATAGCTGAACAGAGAGAAAAATCATGAAAATCCCTCAAAATTTACCGCAAGCAAATGGATATAACTCCTCAATATGTTAATATGCATCGTTATCGTCGTCGTCAATATCTATTTATTCTACACTTAACACGAGAGTGACTCCTGGGTAACACAGGTACGAATTGAGGGTAAGAGCCTGCGGATAAGTTTACGGAACGGTGACCTGGGGTGAAGAAAGTACCACAATATAAAAAGAAAAAGCTTTATAGTTGTCGGTTAATTCAGGCGAATGGTAGCTGCGTGTGTACACATACGTCGTGGAGCAATTGTACACGTTGTAAGTAGCAGCCTCAGTGTCCTGGCGGTAGATATAGGCGATGCGGGGGTGTCGAGTACCCGATCCGCCGCGCCCTTGAGCCGCATCTCGGAGCTTCTCACGCGTGCCAATTAAATGCACGGCCAGGTTGTAACGCTCCTCAAATCCCTCAGCCTCAGTGGCTGCACTAACAACCCCCAGTTGGACTGAAAAATTATCGTAGTGCGACGCATCGTTCATGTTGATGAGCTTTTTCTCGCGCCTCCGGTCCGGACGACCTCGACCGTCCAACAAGCAGCATCGCATTACAACCACCTACGTTCTCATTTTGCTTTAATTCTCTTCTCATCACAACGAGGTGAGTAAAATGCCAAGTGAAACGTATCGATTCTTGCATTACGTGTATCTACCCTCATTTGTGTGTATATTTTCTTTGCGGATTTTTTCCATGACCGATCCTTCCGAACAATTCCTCATCTGAAAAACAACATTCTAATTATGATAATGAAATCTACTCCATGATTCTTTTACTATTCGATTTTTTACTTGATAGTAGTAGATAGATTGTTGATGAATATAACTGCGGCAATTAGAATAATACAATAAAAAGTCATTTTTTGTAATTATTATGTGACAGGTCAAATTTTCCATTACCGTTTTACCTATGACTACAGTAGAATAATCTCACTCACTGAGACGTAGTTCGCCTTATGGGTGCGCATGCGGGTGCGGATCGAAGTTCTAAATGTTCAACGTTTCGATCGCGCAAAAATCCGAAAATACAATGTCTCGATCGCCGATGTTTCGACACGTTCTGGTACCGATAATCCATGACACCGACTTAGCAGTGGTCTGAAACGGCATTACGTCGACGGGACAAGGCTCCGAACGCCAATGTTTCGAACGAGCAATTTCCTGAAATCGTATATGGGGCAAAATTCGTCGTTTCACCGGACTGAAACCCTTCTATCCCCTGATGTTATCAATGATTTTTTTTTTAGTATCTTTTGGATCTTACGGCCTTACTAATTTTTTTAAAGATTTTTTTAGATCCCTCCTTCCCCTCCTGTCACCATTCTTTTAATAAAACCGCGGGTTTCAGGGGAAGGAGGGGTCTGAAAAATCTTTCAAAAAATTAGTGAGGTCGTAAGATCCAAAAAATACTTTAAAAAAATCATTGACCGCAACGAGGGATAGAAGGGTTTCAGTCCGGTGAAACGGCGAATTTTGCCCCATATACATATAGTTACATAGGTGCGTATTTAGCTCTAGAGCCCGGTTGGATAATACTTGAACTTAGTCTCATCGTTGGGTAGCTTAAATTATTCCAGACGCCTAAATTACACCTGTTGAAGGTTTCACCCGCTAATGGTTGCTTCTCGGATTCTCGGAATCAATTTGTCGAGACAAACGTTTGTCAGGCACCACTGGGGCATACTACCGCACAGCCGCCCGACGATTCGATCTTTCGGAAATCTATTCTCGCCAATGAATCAATACAATCTCTGTGCGTACAGCCTTGAGGTCGAATTAAAATTGAATGAAAAAATGGAACCCTACGTATTTTTGTATTTCGTTACTTTGGCAATTAATTCATGGGCATGTATAACCACGTTTTTTACCTGATGCCATCCAGATCGGGCGGGTCGAGAACGTGAGCCGATTTCAAACGTAGATATTCGTTGAAAGAAAGATCCGCACGAAGACGCGGAACCGTAACATCGAGATTGATACATGCTACGAAGATGTGCAACATCTCTCGGTTGTTTTCCCGCGAACCCGCGTGAATGAATGGACGCATACCTCATCCTACGTTGGAAGAGAGAGCTCGAAGGGCCCAGCTTTTCTCAGGATTTTTCATTTTACGGACGTGACCATCCCCGAGGTGACATTATTTCCGATGACACGCGTATACTCGCGCAATCTTCGCGACGTTTATCACAGTTGCACGCGGCCGCGGAAGCCCCCGTGCACGTGCACTGACATTCTGTTTCTCATCTCTTCTCGCTTTCTATCTTCACCCTCCGTATCCCGATTCTCAAACAATTGCATTTTTCCGGAGAAACATAGATACAAAGACAGAAGAAAAAAAGAGTACTCATCGTCTCTGGGGAACTCACAGTACGCGCTGTTACATAAGCAGGTGCAGAAGCTGCAAGAAATAAACGTGAGAGCAAAACGATGCCCAATAGGTGGATATTTAAAAAAATTTGGGATAGGGACAGTATGCCTCGGGGCAGTCTGACTCGGTGCAGTATGCCTCGGGGCAGTCTGACTCGGCGCAGTATGACTCGGGGCAGTCTGACTCGGCGCAGTCTGCCTCGGACCAGTCCACCTAAAAATACCGAGTCAGACTGCCCCGAGGCAGACTGCGCCGAGTCAGACTGCCCCAAGTCAGACTGCGCCGAGTCAGACTGTCCCGAGGCATACTGCCCCCATCCCAAAAATGTAACAAATTATGATCATTGTCACGATGTCATTAGTTCATGGACTAAATTTGATTTTCACACCTCTCGATCCATATCCTGCGTAGACACTAACCCGTATATATCTGTGGTATGGAGGCTAATCCGGGTGAGAATCAAAGTTCTGAATATTCAATGTTCCGCCACGTCCACAAATGGAATTAAAATGCTCCGGAAATAAATCTACCGAATCGGCACAGCTCCGAAAGACAATATCTCGAAAGATCGAAATTCTATAGGCGTATATAGGTATAGTGACGTACCTCGTTCGAACGTATGGAGATTGAGGGCCATCTTCACGCGTTCGAACGAGCCACGCTCCGATACGTTTATACGTTTTCTGAATTTTCATCATCTTTCTGGATAATGCTATTCAGAATCGTGGCGATACGATACATTTATTTTTGGAGCATGTCAATTCTAATAATTGACCTGTCAGAACATTGAATATTCCGGACTTCGATGCACACCCGCAAGAATGATCGAGCAAACTGTTTCGAGAAATGAGGTTAAGTGAGTTTCATGTGATTTAGACTGTCAATGACGTATTGAACAACGAGGATACTAAAAATTACCCATACAGCAAGAAATAAACAACATCAACCTAACCGGATAAGTCTATTTTCGAAACAAAACCGAATAAGTCCTACGTTTTTTTTTCTTCCATAAGTTGCAGGCTATTTAAATTTTACCGGATGGCCACCTTGAATATTACTAGAATCTGAGTGAAACCCGATAATTATTATTTTTTTTATCGACTTGTGTGTTGCGATCGAGCGAGAACTCCAAACCACATACGGATGTATGTACATTAGGCCGGCTTGAAAAAAAAACTTTCTTTTTTCTTTCAATCAAAATACATTCACGCCAAAGTATCTCCCATCAAGAGAATCGTGTCCAAAAATGAGCCCGATCGGACCATTTTTAGGGGTCGCGCAAGATTTTTCTAGTTTTCCCGTTTGATTAACATGGGAAGAACGAAAAGTTTCCATTAAACAAAACGTAGCTCCGCCAATTTTATAGGTACATTGATCTGGTCAGTTCTACTTGAAAGCTCTTGAAAAACCGCTTAAAATGGCGTGCGGACCTTTGGGATCCCATTGCAACTTCCATCAATAATTTTGTTGTTTCGTAAGAAATTATCGACGGAAGTTGCAATCGGATTCCGAAGGTCCGCACGTCATTTTAAGCGGTTTTTCAAGAGCTTTCAAATGGAACCAACCGAATCAATGTACCTATAAAATTAGCGGAGCTACGATTTTTTGAATAGAAACTTTTCGTTCTTCCCATGTTAATCAAATGGGAAAACTAGAAAAATCTTGCGCGACTCCTAAAAATGGCCCGATCGGGCTCATCTTTCGACACGATTTACTTGATGGAAGATACTTTGACGTGAATGTATTTTGATTGAAAGAAAAAAAAAAGTTTGTTTTTCAAGCCGGCCTAATGTGCATACATATATAGCATACATACGGATGTAAAGGAGGATAAAAAATGGCACGAGAGTATCGATCGGAGTTTTCAAACGAATGCATGGTCACATTCTCGTACGATGGTATCCGGTAACACTTGGATCTATATATGCGCCATGTGCTCGGATCATGTACCTACAGGTAGTAACTGATAATCCGAGGCTCATGTCTCCTTCGGACGAATACATATAACGCTAGAGTGCTACTTTCTTAACACAAAACTTTCAGGCCTGAAAACACCACGACGGCTCCGACCGTTCTCTTCTGCGGTGCACCGAAATCCCTGCAAATTCAATATGATTTGATTTATGCTATGAAAGTAATGAATATCCGTGCTTCTACAAGCTCAACCTCGGCTTGCCAACGTATAAAAATCTTTGCTAGACGTTCTTCCCCCGGTTTCATCGCGAAGCGGGTACATAACCTCCACTTGTGTATATACCCAACGTGTGTACTATAATCAAAGACGATTCCGGGGCAAAATGGCACACCGTAGAAGAAAAAGGGTTTCCGATTGTTATTTCATACAGAGCCACGAAAAATATGGTTCGGGTCAAGATCGACGATATTTTAATTTGATAAAAAGTATTGCAATTTGAATCGTTGTCTGCAAATTTTTTTTTATCCACCCAGCCGCGCATTTATCAACATTTTTCGATGAAACAACAATGATTTTCCCTTGAAACATCGTATTTACTTTGATTCGTGGCAGGGAACACCCGCAAAGTCCGAGAGCCTTGAGCTACACGGACGCCCGGCCGAATCTCGATCTTTTCACTTTATTTTTCACTGCTCCAGTAAATTACTTGATACATATATCGACGCTGTTTACGAAAAGTTGCACGATTCAAATTTCTTACGAAAACTAACACGTTTCTAATTGTACCGTGAAAACCAACATGCTTCGATATTCGACGCGAAAACTAGCATGCTTCGGCTATTACCCCGAAAACTAGCAAGCGAAAACATGCTAGTTTTCGTGGCGAATATCGAAATGTGCTAGTTTTCGTGGCAAAAGCCGAACCATGCTAGTTTTTGCGCTGATATCAAGCGTGCTTGTTTTCGTAAGAAATCTGAAATATGCCAGTTTTTGTAAGCAGCGTCGACATATTGTAAAGTTACGAGTTTTCGAAATAGGTCGGAGCCTAACGCCAAAATATGAGGACGCGCAGGTTCAGGCCGTGTGTTGATTCTGTGACAGGTCCTGTAAAGAGAAGCTACCGTTGTTGCGTCTAATTATCAACGAAAATTAAACTTATTAGGCGTATCAAAGTATCCAACTAGAACAGTTTGAATATCTTGTTTCGATAAATTGAGGGTTTACATATCCCTGAGCGTGGCCAAAACCGAGAAAATTTGGAAAATTATTATCAGGGTTATATGGAGAAGAAAAAAAAATGTTGGTTTCACATTTTTTTATCATAATTTTTGGAATATAGAAAAAAAATGTTAATAATAGAACAAAAAATTTGTCTCATAGTTGAAAAGCTAATAAAAAAATTGCAATCGATAATTTTTTTTTCACCATATAACTTTTATAATAATTTTACAGAGTGACTTATTTTTAAGCGCGCTCATGGGTATGTGGGCCCGCAACAGTTAATCTCCGCTGGGAAAATTCGTTTCAATGATAATTTTATCCCGCGAGCAGTAAGCAGATTTGAATCGTTCTCGAAATATTTGTTCGAAGAAGGGGCTTGATTTGTGCGGACAAGGATGGGGAGGTGGAAACGAAGAGACAACATTCGTCCCGTTTCAGGAGCAGTCGTCGAGAGTCCTATCTTCGCAGGTTTTAACTGAGATGGAATGAAAGAAAATACTGTGTCAGCTTACTGGACTGGATGATCCGTTCAGATCTTCCTGATCGCTAAAAGACAGTGAAAATTAATTTTTGTATTTTATTGTTATCGGCTTTGTCCGTAGCGTCTTCTGTTAACATTTTAAACAATAACAATCAATGTCGACCACTGAGACTCTCGAATATTTTAGCTAATCAAAATTTGATGTTATAAATTAGATGATAATCCTCAGAGGAACGGTGTAAACGTGGCATGAAATAACATATATAAATACATACTTCCTGGTTCTTTCGTGTGAGTAGGGTTCACGCCCGTTGAAAAACGGATGGTATGAGATTTTTTAGGGATAATGAGTTATTCTGCCAACATGAACAGCGAAACGTAAAAATACTTACGAATTTTTAATATAAAATGTCACCTGGTGAAGGGTAATGATCAGAATTGAACTAAAAAATTCAAAACGGGCTGGAAATTTTTGTTTTTTTTAGCAATCAGGATTTTGGCAAAATCAAAATTTAGAGATGTCTCAATTAAGAACTGGTTTAAGATATGAGTTATTTCTTTACTACGGTAAATCGGCTAGCCCAAACTCTAACGATGCTGATGCAGCTCATCATTTTTTGCTGGCTGTAATACGACCCGTAAGCAGTGTTCTGCAGCCCCGGAGTGTATTTATACTTGAAGTACCGAATAATTACGGAGTACAGTTGTACTCCGTACTGCGGGAACGCGAGAGTACGGAGTACAACTGTACTCCGTACTCCGTACTTCTCAAGTACAAATTTGCCCATCACTGCCCGTAAGACACCCTAGGTTTTGCTAAAATTTCGGATCACTCTGGAGCCCGTGAAAAAAGGTACCCCAACTGAGAGTAAAAGCGTACTTCAATTTTTTTTGGAATCATGATTTTTTGTAATTTCAGTAGTTAACAAACCGGAATTTCCTAATGTTTTGCAGTAGGATCTTCGTTACAGCTATCCTTCTTTATTTTTTCAACAAAAACATATCAATTTTTTACATTTATTAATTGAAAATTTTGTTTTCTTGTGTTCATTGTTATTGCTTTCGGATCAACAGAAGTGATTATATCAATGATAATGATTATAGTGCGTAAAATAATAATTATATTACTAATTTTATTCCGGATCGAATTGTGATAAGCTAGATTCCTAGGTCATAGGTATTCAAAACGCTTACTTTGCCATACGTGCATCGTTGCGCTACCTAAACTCATTTTAGTATGAGTAATTTTTTTCAAAAAATAAAATATGGCCCTAAATAAGAGTCGAAGTGTACTTCGACATAGTTAAAATTTGAATTTTTCGTGGTTACAGTGGGTAAAACAGTGTGCAAACATTTCAGAGTCGGATCGTTAGTTCAACTATTTTATTTTTTAATAAAAAAATGATTAAAATTCACATTCTTTGTGCTGAGAAAATAAATTAATGGTTGCAAAAAAGATCTCATTTCGAAACTTCACCAAACTACTAAACTCATTCGAAACTACTAAAATTATCTTAAAAAATCATTATTTAAAAAAAATGCCGAGTACTCTTTCACTTTTAGTTGGGCGTAGCTCTTTACTTTTTTACGACCTTCCGTGTGATCCAAAAGTTTCACTAAAACTCGAAGATGTTTCGTGGATCGAATGGAATACAGCCAAAAATCATAAAAGGAATCGACCGAGCTCAGGGTCTTCACTGGCCAATTAGCGGTTGAATATCCCATATATATTAACAAATTTCTCGGCGTGTGCTATTTGACCCCTCTGACAAATTGAATTCGACCGATGTGAGCCGTTTCACTCCGATTCCTCGTTTTACCCTGGGATCTTCTCGGTTCCCGTTTTGATATAGCTACTATTACCTATATGCAGCTTAGCAGTGGCCGGTACCTTCTCGGGAAAGCGTCGAGAGCAGGCCTTTCGCTTGGGATTTTTCTACTAGCTGGCGGCCACCCCTTTTTCCCGCTTCCCTTCCCGACGACCTTACCTCCTTTCTACCTCATCGTTACCGCCAATTTATCAGTGAACTGCAATTGGCCGAGTGCGATCCACAAGCTCTGCCACTGTACAGCTCGCGTTCCCGCTCCAACTACTCGCAGCTTCTCGTGCGCCATGGCTCCTTTCTCGCAATAGCCGTCTATATTCCAATCCTCGATATATTTTTATTCGATTCTCCCTCTCGGATTCTCTTTTTATTTTTCTACACTTTGCTTTCATCGGACTTTTTTTCAATTCTCTTTTTTTCTCTTACCCTCGTTGTCGTCACGCTCGAAAACCCGGTATATTCCTCGAGGGAAGGAAGATTTTTAATGGAGTCTGCAAAAAAAACCACTGCCAAGTCGGTGGGCGGGAGGTGCTGATGCAGCCACATCAATTTTCGTGTTTATCATCGAATTTGCTCTGACAATGGTAGCCCGGAAATGCCGAGGGTCTCATAGCAAATATTTAATCGCGTTCACATGTAACCCACTGATTCCACCCTCTCGGTCCTCCCTCCGCTGCTGCAGCTCGAAATAATTCGAATCTCAAGGAATGTATATCTGTCTTCGGAAAGTACCAATGGCAGTGGTGATGCTCATTCCTGGGAATTTCCATGCGAATCACGAGTAGCAAGGGCAGGGGAAGAAACGGTACTCGATAACGAAGCTGATCGGCTTCCGGTGTTCGAGGTCATGCCGACTTACTTCTTTTTTCAATCCGTTTTTTTCCAGTTGATCGTATTTTAATATCGGTATCTATCACGAGTAATGCATTTCTGTCGAATCGATATAAAATTGTTATTTAATTGGGATATCTTTTTATTTTCAGAGACGCTTGTCACGACGCCTGGACGCAATTACGACTTTCCCCGATGTTCGGCTGCATCTGTCCGAAGAACCAGATAAAGAAACGATGCGATAAGATATTCTCGATGGTCAATCACAATCCCTGCGTTGGTGAGTTTGTTGAGTTAGCTGATAGGACCCACTTCCTCGTGAACAAATATGCGATATCGTCGCTGCCTAAACAAATAAAATAATCACAATAGCCAAGAAATAATCATAACACAACAATTATACTATACAGACGTTTACAAACGATCGATAATACATTTGAAAGAGTACCTCAGCACCTTGGTATCATGTCGATGTTGTGAAAAATTAAAAAAATTTGTATCTAGATATGATATTTGTGTGTCAAAGTTATCTCTGCGCGAGATATTTTCGTAGTATTCTGTTCGTTTGGTAATATTCGCTACAATCGTTGTTGATGAATGATCGGATAAGAGAAAATTGTGTACTTTCGCGTCATACCGAGGTTCGTCGATCCTGAAACTAGTGAATAGCATCAAAAAGAAGAAATATGCTTCGATGGATTTCTCATCCATCCGATAGAAACAAAAATTAGTTTTCTACAAAAATATTTTTATTGATATTCAGGAAAAAAATCGAATAAGCAAATAAAAATATTATGTACATATTTTCGAGTATTAACGGCCCCATACATATGGTTCATGGTTAAACTACATCTCATTCCAACAAGACTAATCATTTACAAATAAATTCACAAGCTCGTAGCAGCCTCATTTTCGAATCTTGAATTGTTCAAGGATTTCTGCGATGCACATCCTATCGTGTACTCCAAAACCGCTAAGAGCCTGACTCGGAGTGTCGGAACTTCCAGGACAATCCGGTCTCCCGAGGCAGAAAGTTACACCGCACTCCCTCTTAATTACCTACAGTGACAAGCTTAGATTCGACGTTCCTGATAAGACCGCCCCCAATGTGGTTCGAAGTTTCCTCCTTTGCCTTCTTATTTCCCTCGTCGTCGGCAGCGTAGTCGCGCGATAAATAAAATAACCAATAAAACTTTCTCACTTCCCGTTATAAAATGCCACCATCGACGCTACCATCTTCGACATCGTTCTCTCGAGTGGCAGCACGTTGATTAATTAAATTGTCCAATCACTCACGCGTATCGATCACCACCGTAAAACTCATTCAAACTTCATCACTCTCGTCACTGATTCCAGAATTCTTCGCAATGCATACTCGCATATTTAATCGCATCCTGAACCATTTCAATAGTCTAACGTCGTAAAAAATAATAACGTAGAATTAAAATAATTGAAACGCGAGAACGTGATCACCTTTGAGAAAATTGCAGTTGAATCTCAATGTTAAATCCTTGGAAAGAGTTGATCGATGCTATTCATAGTAAAATTAGAGTGCTCGAGACTACTCGCCGTGATCGCGAGGGTGGCCCAATCACCCGAGCTCGTGTTTGCCTCTTCAACCCTATCTACTGTTCACGCCCTGAGCTCCCGTTGTCCGTCCACTGATTCGAGCGATTCTTACTACTATGAATCCTTTCTTGAGACAATACCGTGTGACAATAATCACGTAATCCCAGGATCAAGATTCTTCCCTTCGTTCAGGATCGATGAATACCTCACAATCATAACTTGAATGAAGCTACATGCAAGTGCGCAATTATGTAATGCTTGCTGACGACAAAAAATTGAGAGTTATCGATTGCAAATTATTTAAGGGTTCTCCTTTGTGGCAAAGCATAACGATGCATTGAAGACGTGTGATTCATATACTTCGACATAATATTATATTTACCATCATCATAATCATCATGTGTTACACAAGTAAATACGTAACATAATTATTATGCGTTATTGCGTGCGGCCTTTGGTAACGTAATTATTTGCTGATCGCCTGGTACAGCAGTTCCGCCTCGTTCGCTTACATGTTAAAGTAGAATTAATCTTACTTGCGATGTCGATATCGCAATTCGTTGCCTCGCGACAGTATCATTGAAAATACGGCGACACATTACTTTGGGTGGGGATCACATTGCCTTCGGTTCTTGTGTTAAAATTAGTCCCTACAAACATTGAAATAATTTATTGTTTATCGCAAGATGCCATGTCCGGGCCGAACGTATATTTTTGCTTTTTATCAATATCAAGATGCAACGTTCAGACATTTTTATTTACCGTAAAAATGTACGTTTACGGGGTAGCGTATGACGTAAATGAGGTTGCTCGGCTCATCCGTTGGTTTCCATGGGGCTTTTTAGCGTCCTCACTTCTTGGGACATTGTTTTTATCATCATCGAGCGGAGATAGGCAGTATGAATATGAATGAGAATCGGGCGTCTCTCCTGCTGCCTTCCTGAAATAACTATGGAGGTTACGTTACCCGCGAAAATTGCGTACAACATCTGGGACTGAACACTTTACTTGTCATCATTCGTGATAATGTCCAGTTATTCAAATGAGACGTTAATTATATTCTGACTCCATGAAAAACTCAAATGAAATGATTTATTTTAACGAAAAAAAATCCGATTTATTTCAATTACATCGAATGCTCGTTCGGTTAGCATAAATTCTGTTTTTCGGAGATAAATTTACCTACGTTCGAAGAGAGCAGAATTAATTTATGGAGGAACGACAGTTATGACACATTTTGCAGTGTCAATTGGTGCGCTAATTGTTTTGTTCAAAAATTCGTTCGGCCCAGAATGATTGCAACGAGGATTTTAACCCCAATTCTCTGTGAAAATATTACCCCACCGTGATGTTGAAAATTCTGGCTTGTCAATTTACCTCTATTTGCTCTCGATTTCATCCAGCCATGCATATTGATTTATCTGCCAATTATGTGCATCGATTTCGTGATCTCGAGTCGATATTTTTCGGTATTGCGAATTATCCATTCCATACGGTAAATGTTGGCTGATGAATTATCCAATTCAATGTTTGTTCTCCACAAGAATCGAGCTTTTGCCACGCGAGTGTTGAATAATTATCCACCGACTTCGACAGAGTCAAGTGCTCCCCGAAAAAGCATCCGGACGGGACACGAAATGCATCTTTTTTTAATTTGGTATCGGGTCAACAATTATTTACATAATCGTACGTCAAGACTCACGCTCAAGAGACGTCGTCCCTTCTTCAGCATCACGGGAATTATTGTCCTGGAGTATGAAGAGTGTTGTACATACGAGAACTGCTGAAAAATTGAGTCCGCTTTCACGCGTCATTGTACACGATAACGAAGTCTCGACGATGGATCGTGTTTCAAACCAATGCACTAACCGAAATGCATTGTAAACTGCAACGCGTCACGCATGCACGAGCACTGTAGCATCCCTCAAAAAAATGAATTTTACTTCTGGCTGACAAGAATCGAAAATGGTGTTGCGATGCAATGCTGATAGAGCTTCATCCTGTGCCGTGCACTCTGTCCAGTTCATTCGTTGGAATTGCAAATTCGAAGAGAAAAATGAAAGATTCCATATGACATTCATATCGGGAAATCCTTTGATTTCGAGAAAATTCAAAAAAAGATCACGTTTTGCTTTAGAGATACGAAAAAATATCTTCTGGCAATGACAAAAAGTTGGTACAAATTGGTGGATATAAATGAAAACGATATTTTTCAATGCAGGACCTGAGCAGAGTGTACAGTTAAATATTGTATCGCATGTTATTGTAATCTGATTTATTCCATCTCTCGCATGTAAATGTTAGTCTATTGCTGTTTTATTCTCTATCTCTGATTCCTATCTCTTCGAAGCAGTATACGTATTAAAAACCAGCTTTACCGAGTCGTACGTTTGTAGACAAATAGCCTGTGTTATCGTAAATACTTTGCGAGTTTTTCTGTGAAGTACGCTATTTAATACAGCCTGTTTCAAGAGTTTCTACCATTGTCTACTCCTTTTCCACCGTTTATCCGCAACACAATCAATACACAAATACTAAAACATTTACAGCCCCGAAAGAGCGATCCCTCTATCTCTATATTTGTCTCTAGCCTCACTAGGTTTCTTCCGTTCTATGCTGCCTCAATTCATCTCACAACTTCCAGACTTTACGCCCCTTCTACCGTACTTCGATCAATCACCGGTAAATAATTGATTTGCAAATACGCGAAGCTCTTCTTTATGACCAACGGATGTCTATCTTGCAATGGTACTCGGGATTTTCGGGCTCCTTAACTTTTGTACTCCGTTTTAATCGAGATTATGTTTTTTTTCTCAATTATCCCGTAATTACATAAGCTCAGTGTGAAACTTGCAGGCTTATAGCTTAACTTCCTTCCGACAATGATTCACCACTAGAACGACGTTTTCTTGAGCTCACCCGAGCGTGCTGACATTTGTATCTTCCATTTGTTATCATTTCAATATTCATATCCAACGATGTCACGAGTACTCAAATAATTGAATGAATAATTAATAAACGTTCGAAGAATCGCGGGGTCCAATGCTACAATCGAGATTGAATTAGCGAAAATAAATCTACGGGTTAAACGTTCATATGACTCTCGGCAGACTTTCCGCGATCTGCGACATTCTCGCGTGCTTCTCTTTATAAACAAGATATATTTATCGCCGGTGTTAGAACGAGAGATGCGACCCGGTATCGTAAAATTCGTTGCCTCAACCGTGCTACATATAATACAATCACGAACGTGTACCATCCGCGCGGTTGTGTCACACACATGTATATTCGACAATCCCAGAACTCCGAAATTCCGGAGCGACGAGATATATTCAAATTTTGTCGTTACCCACAGCGAGCCTTTGTAAATTTGATTCGAAACTTACGCCGACCGGGCTACGGTTTGAAGGACCAAGAACGATGCAATTTGTCGGTTGAAGTTGGAGACACTTTGAACGCCCGTTTCAACCGCGGTCTTGCTTTCTACAGTCGGTGTTGGGTTCGTTCGGGAAACTTGAAAATATCATTCGAAATCGTTATCACAACAGAACAAATTAGAAATGCGAGAGTGACGGGGCAAGGAAAAGCTCTTTCCGCGGGTTGGCACGGTACAACGCGTTTATACGGTTCATGGTATATCTCACGCTCGTTTCACTCGTCCGCGAGATTTGCCAAAGGCACATTCGAATAACCGACGTGCGGAACTCGCATCCCGTTAAATATTCAAAACGAGACTTTCCTTCCTCCATCTCGTGCTCGCTTTGGCTACCTCCTGTGCCAACGAGCGAGAGAGCGAGGGCGCGGGGTACATCCGGTCATAAGAAACAGCGGCAATGGCCCAGCCATAACTCAACGTTTTCTCTCACTCGTCATCTATCTCACTCTCGCCCTTTGCCCACCTCGATTTCCTATTGCAGCGTCGAGAAACGTAGAAGTCGTTTCTTATCAAAATCCAATTTAAAGCAGACTCCTCGACTCTTTCCACCCTGGCTTGTCTCTTTCTCCTTTCTCTCCGCCGTACTTTACTTTTTCCGAACAGACGAATCACCCAGTTTCTGATAAGTACTTTTCATCGAAAAGTACAAAAAGTCCGGCCAAGAATCATCACCGGATCGAAATGACTTATCACGTCCACTCGTAAACCGCGTATGTCGATAATTCTCTGATACGAAGCCTTGAAAAAAGGCAATTCACTGAAAATTTAGATTTATTGAACATCCCCACACTTTGATGCAAACGATCTTAGAATCTTTTAAATCTAATTTGACTTTGATTAAGTAGAACAGATGTAAATATAATTTTTAATTCCCCTTGGTTCATCCCGCAGGAAACATATCGGGAACCGATCGAATCCAGTATAATTTTATTTGAATGAATCCCAAGATGTCACATTTAGGAAAATTCATGAGATCCCACATCCGCTTAGGCTTAGAGACATGGAGATAGAAGGACCTCTGAGAATTATAATTTAAATGGCAGTTTGACTCGTCAACTCCAACATCACTATAATTCAATCGAATCGCACTCGACTTGGCCATAAGGTTACAAAAAAAAAACACACGCAGCGCAGCAAATACAATGTCCACTTAAGTAAAAAAAAATCACTCGCTCACTCAATCCGTTCGCCCGCGTCTTTGCTTCTGTGTTTCAGACTTTCTGCCCTCCTCCGCGTCCGTAGACCTATCGGGAACGGATTCGGCCCTATACCCGTTCGACCCCCAGCAGGAGAACTTCCAAGAGATCTGGTTGCCCCCGACCAGTATGTATCCCTATTTTCTGTTTCCCGCTGCCGCGGCTACAGCCCGTACGTCCTATTACGATAATAACGAGGGAGCACGTGAAGGTGGGGAAGCTGGTAATCGCGGTGTTTCCGCTAACAATCGTCAACCGCAACACGAGACAGGCCGCGAAGACGAGCGTCACGAAGTGCCCGAGTTGCCGGGCAGTCGTCCGGGCCGACCCAGGATCTCCGTTTACGCTCCGTACGACACGTACGCTGAGCGTGACGGCGATCCGGAAGCGGAACGTGCCGAGCCTGGCAGCTTCGATCGTTCGGGTTACGGTGGAGATCATCACCGTGGGACTTATGATCTCGGCGGTAACGAGGATCAGCGTAGCCGGTCTCAGAACGGACGTAGGATAACTTTAGGAACGGGCTTCGGCCTTCAACCTTCTTCCTCATCAACTTCATTCGGTCATTCTTCTTCCTCCTCATCCTCTTCCTCTTCTTCTTCTTCGTCTTCTTTCTCCCCTTCGTTTCCCAACAACGCCAAGCATGATCATGCCTCAAGCACCGAGCACCTGCAGCCGCAGTACCCCCATCAAAATTCGCATGACATTGAACAGCACCAGAACGTTCCGTATCTTCGGCATCGCGATCGTCACGAACAGCAAAATCAACAACATCGTTACGATAATACCGGTGGGTCACAACCAGCCCAACCGCGTCCGGCACTTGCACCTGCACCTTCGCGACCCAGCACACCCAACTTAGGTGAACGTGATCCTCTGGCACAACCACCCCCTCACCAATGGCACTACGGCGTCGGCACCAAGACATTTGCACCGAGACCCACCTACTACTACAAGCACGGGGTCGTCATTGGTCGGATCGATGATGACTTTGACGACGACGAGTCAGCACGCACTGGCGATGGTTACTCGTCGCCTGTCGATCGACTCTTCGATCTGCGCGAGGCCTTCGAAGGCTTCGTCGATCAAGGTTCGTACTTGGGCGCAGCAATCGGTGGGAGGGATTCAGTTTCATTTTTCAGCTGGATAGCCGGCTTTGTTATGGTCAAATAATTGGTGACAACTGAAACGTATGTAGTTCAAAGAGTCATAAAAGTTTGGAGGATCGGGCGCTACTTATGGGTGAATAGAGTACTCAATTGAAAAAATGGTTTCAATGGATTTCTACAGATAGACGTCTTTGAAAATAATTTAATGAAATATGTTGATACATCTAGATCTCCAATGATGATAGATTAGGGACACGAGATTGATCCCGTTCCACTAGTGTCGATATTGCTGTTGCATCTTCGAAATTCGTCAAAACCATTTGATCAATTTGATGTTCTATTCGTCTGTTCATTATCACCGTAACCTCCGCAATGGCTTACTTTTGACTCGAATAATGTGGACAATTGAGAATTTTTTACCACGATCCATTCGACGGGCGATCAATTTACCGAATTATTGAAGCGAATCCGGGTATGCGTGACATCGTTCTTTCTTACGGTTCCAAGATCCCAAATGGAACCGAGGGTAGCTATAATTTTTCCTGGTAGACCGAAACCGCGCGGAGCTACGGGGACGACGAGACGTTCGATCGTGTCGATGGACATAAAGCACAACTGGACTCGGCCACGAAACCGAGGCCGAGAAAGACAGACCAATGACCAAGTATTACGTACATGTGCTGGTGAACGAGTGAAACGACGACGACTCTCATGCGAGATCATGCTCTCCTTCCGTCTCTTGCTGCTTATTTCTACTTTTTTCCTTTTTTTTTATCTCGCGAAGAATCGAGAGGACCCCAACGGGCCAACAGGCAAAGAGACAAAGGAGGGATTGCCGTGTGTACCAATCTCTTTCAGCTCTTTTCTGTTCTCTTGTTCACAGCGCGAACTGCGTACTTCCTCTTCTTCAGCGTCTCGTACACTTCTCCGTTACTGTACGTATCATCGCAAAAAAAGACCGTGGAAAATAGTATAGCTTTTGTGCTTTTCACATTTCCGCGAGAAAAGAGAGTTTTATCCGCCCGTGAGAAAGAAAAAAAAAAGCGCGAGAAAGAGAATAGCACGGCGCTCCGACGTCCTTTGAGCCATGAGAGACGTCGAGTTAACCTCCAGCCAAACCCTATCATCCGCTCCACTCTACTATACTCTATCAACCCCCTCGGTTCGTTCATCTTCGCTAATACGTTTTTTTTCTCGCACGCGTTTCCAGTGAAAATCATCTCCCATCCGGACAACTCGACGAGCTTCGAGGTTATCGAGTCTCAGCTTGAAAATCCACTGATCGATGCGGATCATCAAGACCTTCATGCGTTGAGGCAATTACCGCTGCCACATTATCGGCCGTATCACAGGCGGAATCTTACGGGGGATGAAAACGACGGTAAGGTTTTTTCCATGTTATTCACTCATTATACATTAATATCAACGTGCCATTGGCAATGGTGTCAACTCCTTCCGGTTACCGCAAGGAGCAACGAAAATTCGTTAAACAAAACGAAAAATAACCAAAATGCTCGAAATTTCGTAGATTCAAAACTGAACAATGAAAATTAAATGAACAATAACTGTTTTTAAGAGAAATGTGAGTACTGTCTGATCAATATGCATCCAATCGACTACGACTCATGTGCATTGTGGTGAGGCTTTAGAGCGAAGACGATAGTCTACAGAGCACGATGCTGGAGACACAATATGGATTTAAAATTGACTTGTCTGATTCCACAATTCGATTCTCGTGCCTCCTGCCAGCCACACGTTTTTTCGGACAACACGCCACGAATGCCAATTACCCGGGAGTTCACGACTATATAATCGTACATCGCGAGACTGGGTTTTTCAAAATAATTTTCACTCGAGATCCGAAACTCGAATGGCTCTAAATAAGTCTTTTCTTTCATCATCGAGACAAAGAGAGTTTGCTTCACAGTAACTGACAAATCTCCTGTCAATGGGTACCGAACGGTGTTCGGTGCCCGACGATTCACATACAAACAAGTACCAAGGGAAACGTTGCTTGGATTTTCCATTCACCGACGAATCCTCCCTCGAGTCTCACCCCGTGACCGCGTTTGTCCTCCGGCTCGAGCAGTGACCTCATTGAGAGGCGTCAGTCGTTTACGTCTGACCAAAGCCACGCTGTAACTACTGGCTCGTGCAGACCACCGGTACGACGCATCCGCTCGACGCCACTGAGGCGTGCCTGAACCATCGACCGAAAGCGTTCAAAGGGGACAATGTATGCGGAATTTCTGACTAACGCTCCGTTGATTTCTCGCTTTGCCTCAACCACGTTGTCCAATCCGCATCGAAAAAAGCTGTACCGTGTACGACGGTAAGACGTAAAGGACGGCGACGGAATGAGAAAACACGATTGCTTTTCGAATAGGAGTTTCTGAAACTGGATATTACGTGAAAAACGAATCGATTCCATTATCCGGAAGTGAGGCGGAGGGGCAGAGAGGCAACACGGGCTCCGTGGTTGTTGATAACGTGTCCGAGCATTCGAGGGGCGTACCTATACAATTTCGATTGTACGGAAACTGCGGCACATCCTGTTTCATTTTGAACTGGATTTATTTTTGCGACAAAGTCGAACCACTTCCGGGCTGAAATTCGATCGTAGCGACGAACAACAGAACCGAGTAAACGATATCGATCGATCGTTACGAATTGGCCGATAGCGAGGGAAGACAAGAAAGCTACAAAATTACGTGTACGAAATTACATCAGGCTGATTTTCCATTTACTCTCCGCTGCAGTTAAACGACTGGTACTCTTCAATCGTAATCCAAGCTTTTTCTTTCTCATCCCCATTACGGTCCGGTGATTTCCGATCGAGTCCACGAGTTTTCGTTGCGAAACTATAGAACTCGATTTTATTCGTTCCGAGACTGTCGACCTGAAACAATTTGCTGCGGAAAATTGGGTTTTTATCGAATTCGATCGATCACTGTAATTACAATATATGAATAGTGAGAATCTCTAGCTAACAAGAAGTTGCGCTAACGATGTTTATGGCGCGAATATACATTGTCCGACAATCTTGAGACGGCTTTTTGACGTTCGACCGTTTTTTCCGGTACAAACGAGTTGTCTCCTCCCGCATTCGGAAGTGTTTCTGTAAACACCGATAGTTATATGAAGTCATTACTGGAATAATATTCTTTGAATAGGAATTCGAGGACTAGAGACTTTGCGTTCTTCATCGATTACAGTTAATTCACCGTGAATACTGTCCATGGTTCTATACTAGAGAAAACGACTTTTCAATACGACGACGAAATGAGCTTGGAACGAACTCTCCGGATGGAGATTTTATTCGATTGTGGAGATCTCAGGAATTCATTCCCGCTGGAGTTATTTGAACGGTATAAGGATTTATTAGATTGAATTCCACGGATAGAGAACAATTTTTTCTTTCCAAACCAAATTGGTTCATTTCAACCCCGTAGGACGAAATACGACTCAAAAAAATTGTCTCCGCTTGAAAATTTCAAAAATTAGTGGAAAATCTACGCACATTTGGATGGTACGGATTTGAGAAAGCCGCTGATGTCTTGGACTTGGCTCACGTTCAGAGTTTCGCGACGACAACGACGGAACTGCAGCCTCGCGTCGTGCGTTGAGGGCTGCCACGATTTTCCTTGAATGATTTATCGCACTGGAGGTTTAATTTAATTCCGCGGTGCACCAAGCCGGCGTTAGTGGGATAGAAGGAAAGCGGTAGACTGGGTAGTCTCATTTCCTGCTTGAGAGACATTGCTCCGGGGACGGTGGTATCGTAATCTCGCCACTTCGGCGGCGTATGACACACATCAGAAGAATTTAACGTGAGAGTTTCCACAAACTCGCTAATTCTGTAACGGTAGTAAGTAATGAAGTTTTATTGGAACAAATCGATAAGGCTCGTTACGATTACGATGAAGGAAGTCGGAAAATTCGATTCTTTTCGGGGAATCGAAGATCACTCTGCCGATAGATATAGTAACCACGTGACAAGGCAATGTAAAAGAATATTTCTTCTCATTTTTATTTCCTCCTCTGTCCTTGATTGTACAGAATTCCGAAGAAATGCGTTGAACAAAGTAGAAATATAAAGTCATGCATTACGGACGAATTAATAAGCTGTACGATTATTTATTTGACAAAACAATCGAATCTTAGCTTTGAATCCATAATCCATTGTACTTAAACGTAAGATAAGTGTAATTTATCGTTTCATTTTGTATTTATGCTATTTGTATTTTCGCTTTGTTCTCTTCTTCACCGATACAAAAATTAATAACAGCGTTTCGCAGATCTCGTTCAACAACCAAGAATGGTTAAGTTACCTAAATACCAGCCCGTGTTTGCCAAGCAAATGACGTCAAGGTCTGCTTACTAATTCGAAAATGTATTTCCCGTGTGTGTCCCGGAAAAGTTTAAATAGAAACTTACTGAATAGGTTATTCGACGCTCGATGATAGGAGGATCCATAATAACCGACGAGAAGATGAAATTGTGTGAGGAATGCTCGAGAACGAGGTCGTAAATTCCAACGTTTCGTGCGTCACTATGTCGAATAATTCCAGCGAATCCTACAGCTTGCATTCCACAATTTCCCTTCGACTGCAATTCTTGATAAGTAATGAGATAGTTTAACGACGTAAGAGGGGTTGAAATTTGAGCTATCCCATAAATTGATAACAGGAAAAACGAATCACTCGAAGTGCGTGCTTCCTCGAGTTAAAGAACAATTGCAGAAAGAGCTTCGTTCAAGAGAAATCCAGCGACAATCGTTGTAATTAAGGAAAAAATTTAATTGAACAAGCCTATTAATCGACGGAGTAGAAACGGAGAAAGAGGGAGGGACGAAAAAAGGCGGTTAAGCGTGAGTTCAAAATCGCGCACAGGGGGCGCGTCTCATATTTTTAACCCTATCAGTGTATCGCTGTTTTTCGCACCCGTTGAGTGCATCGTGATGCCAAATCGACCCAAGGCTTAGAAAAATAGAAAATAGCATCCTAAGAATCTGGGAAAATTCACGAATGAAGCTCAGGGTTTCTACTGTACGATGAAGCTTTGAAATATAAAGTTACCGGAATTTATTCACTATAAAAATAACAATCAACAAATAAACGACTGCAAATGCGTAACCTTTGAAATTTGGGCCCGGTTTAAATCGACGCCACGAAACACTGACGGGGTTAATAATACATTTCTGGAAATATATAAGACCTAAGACTTTTGTTACAATTTCTCTTTAAGCTTCGAGTCAAGCATTATATTTCCTTTTTTTTTAAATTCGAGTTTCATTAGTTTTGGAAACATTGGGGGGAGGAGCGACGAATTCCCTATTTCCGTATATTTTTTAGGATATTTTTTTAAATATGCTATGAAATTTATCGACAAAATATTTTTCCACTTCACGTAACAAGCTCTTTTGAATAATACCCCACATGATACAAACAATTTAAAAAAATTATATATCGTGCACCTAATTTGCTCTCCCCCCCCCCCCCCTTCTTAATTTGTCCATCCATATTTTGAGTGTTAACTAGTGCGAGATATTTGGGTTACTAAGATGTGTTACTGTGTCATTTTTCGAGGTTCTACCTCGCAAGAATTCTCGGAAAATCGGCTGTGGCAGATGAACGCACGAACAAACAGGCAGACCTTCTGATGCTGACAAACAGAATGCGAGGGATTTTAAGGAGTTCAGCTTTGAGGCACGAATCCCTAAAAAGGGCCGCAAACTTGATAGAGAACTGGATAGCGGCACTTGGTATCTATGTCCCGAACGAAACAACATACAATAAGATTGCAAAGGGAGTCTCCGTGCAGTCATTTGCTCGCTACTAGAGAGCTTTCCCAGCGCGCATTGTATGCTTCTCGGTGCGGACATTAGCAACGAGCTTATCGCACGTTCGCCCAACACGAATACACGGTTATTAAACGAAGGAACAAGCGCCAAGAGCAAAGTCCTTTACTAAAATGGAGCTAATTGGTTTTTAATGAATAATCTATGTTAGCTATGAGAGAAGCGAAAGCGCGAAAAACAGGTATCGCAAACAGAGGCATAATTACGCAGTAGATATGGTCAAAGAATTTCCGAACCGGCACGCAAAGCGACGCTCTTCGATCGGACGATAAAATCGACCAGTTGGAAAAAAAAATCGTCGTAGATCACCGACCGAAGGACAGATGGAGAGAATGAAAAAAACATGTTCTTTTGTCGCTAGTCAAACAGCAATAAAAGTCCAGAGATGTAATCCACCGAAGACTGTCACTGTGTGATGTTATAACGGAACTCACGACGTATTGCAGGATCATTAATAATTTCATATTTGCTTAGATCAAATGCAGTCTGCCAGCGTAAACAGTGAGATGTAGGAGTGTTGGAGTATTTTAATTCAATAACGATTGAGCATCAACGACGCGTGATAACGCTTTTTCTGAACCCTTCTACTGGATATCAGCTAGAAACAAACATGACTTTTGAATATTCTCCACGGATACTTTTTTTTCTAGAGCAAATCCATTTTTATCGTCGAATTGCACGTCGACGTTCTACGAGAATTTTATGTGATAAAAGTTACTTAAGTTTCTGAATCCTTTATGATCGGATAATGCAAGAATGTCTCTATAAAATATTGACATCTGCCTGCATTTCCAGTATTTATTCATTTATATTCATTACAATTAATCAAATTAATGGAATCTTGGTTAAGAAATGAAATACTCATTTGTATTAAACACGAGTAATGCAATTATTCGAAGCGTATTTCCATAGAGTTGATTAAATTTCGAAACCGTCTCATCATTGCAATTCATGTAACGGTATTATGATTATTGGAGTATTATCCTAGCGATTCTTTGAACATACAGACATTCAGTCTCCATTTGTCGAGCTCTTTTTCCTGCAATGATCCAATCCGGTTCAATCACGGGACGCACTGCCGTCTTAATGTAAAATCGAGAAAGTAATAAGATTTATTCAATGCGAATTTCGATTAGTGTTACTACCACTGCGTCCATCTGTCCTGAATCCAGCACTGTACCGACCTTTTCCTAATTGGAACTCGAATTTTATTGGCAAAAGAAGCCACTGATCGTACATCATCCTTGTGCAAATAATTTCTATTTCTCACTCACTCTAAGCTGTGCACGTAATGCGGACCCGTACATCGATATAATGTGAAATAAATCCATATTTGACGGAAATAACGATATGACTGTAATAACATTCGCAGAGGGTTCATTGAAATTGATGCATCATTTAGTCATGGGCCATACAAAGAGTTTTTCAGGAGGGGGGAAGAGCATTTTGCGTCAGCAAAATTTCAAATAGAAAAAGGAGGCCCGCTTTATTTTCCAAAATTCCATTCCCGTGATGACTTACCGCCGCTGGATTACACTGTCTAAACTGCGTAAAAAAATGAGGGTGCGCATGAGGGTGATCCGAATGTGGGGCAGACATCAAGGGAGAAAGAGTCACTTTAGCCTTGACGTTGTCAACTGAAAAGCACGCTGATATAGAAGGGTGGAGAATTTCCCGCGCCCTTCACGAGCCACAACGAATCGATGTGGGTGAGGAGGGGTTGAAAAGAGATTTTAACTTGCGACCCTACGGTCTCTCGCGCTGTGTCACGAGCAATTTGTATTTTTTATTAAAATACTCGAGGGGCCGCTGTGCGCAGAACCTCAGAGAAGTCACGGGAGAGGACGAGAGTGAATCGCTCAACCGTTAACTCTAGCTAAAGATGACTTACTTATAAGATCGTATAATATCGTCAGTCAGTGGGGTTGAAAGCGGCCTGGTCGTTAGAGCGAGTGCGCGAGTTTCTGTGTGTTGGCCCGTGACGTTTTATCTTCTTTCTCCTGCCCCGTTGTCGGCTTCCTTGCACCGATAAACTCGCTCCATCGTTTTCTTGATATAAACTGTTCTCGGGAGATTTGCTCTTAAAAAAGGGGCACTGAATTCGGCTCGTCTCCTTGAATCGCAGAAACGACAGTTACCCACCTGCTTGCAAGACTAGAATTTAACTGATCTAAATAAATATCTGCAGCTCTCGTATGATTATGGAATCCATGAGGAAACAGCTATGTACATAGCGTTTCTTTTATAGACCCCATCGTAATACTAGTATCTATGTGTATAAAAAGGTTAAACTACTACGGTTATCATGTGCTCAAGTGGTCTATCTTGAGGGTGATACCAAAAACAAAGAATCAATGAACGACGGTGAACCCTAGGATAAAAAAATTCGTTGAGATGTCAAGATTCCCGTTATTCATTTTTCGTGAACCGCTGTTGATGCAAAAATTGGTGAATAACTCCTGCCGCGAAGGGTCCTCGAGTGTTAGCTTTTATGCTTTCCCGTCAAGCAGACATGTAGCAGCTAGTAAGGGAATCTATACGGGTGTGAGGGTCGACCTGATATCCGTCGAAAACCAAGATTAGGGGAGCTCCCAGGCTGCTCGAGGATCGCAGAGAGATGTGAGCGTGGAGTATCGGGATCACGGGCTACACGCCGAGATAAGTTCGACGAGGGTGCTGCTCGTTTGTCTTAATAAAGCGCGTCGAATTCACCCTCGCCCGTCCCAAACTCATGGCCGTTCATCCCTCGTGAACGATCATCCCATGGGCGTCGACCACGACCGTCGGGCCCACAACCACCACCGCGAAATGTAACCGAAGGCTCATTTTTCTCGGCAAATCAGAGGACGAGTGGCATAAGGGTAGAAACGGGATGAACAGACCGTGGTGATGACTGAGAAGGAGTAAAAGCAGAACGTCCCCGATACTCACGCCTCTCATGTGCAGCGATTTTGCCACCCTCGAGGCATCGAATCAACCGGCTGTAGTATAATAACGCCACCGAGTGCTGGTGCTAAGTCTATCGTAAAATCGAGGGAAGGACCGGGGATGAGATAGAGCGTGGTCGACGGTCGTTCGTCATCCGGATGACAAGTATACACCGAGAGCGGGTTTGTTTCGTTTTGTGTTTCCAGTCTTTCACCATACCTATCCTTCCCACCTTTATTTTTTTCTGTACATATCTCTGGCTTTTTTTATTTCAATAATAAGTCGACGTCGGAGTTTCTGGGATGGTTATTGGCCAAACCATGTGTATGCATTCTCCGTCATCGTGCGGAAAACAGTGGTCGACCTCTGGTGTCGAACTCTTCGGTGAAACGATCGATCAATCTCTATGTCGTTGCGCGTTTTTTTGTATAGGGTCCATATTTTCAGTTTAGAATCAACAATTAAGTCGACACCCGAGTGGCAGTTAGCCACCACCGCAGGACTGGCAAGCCCATTTTATTTTGATTTTCGAGCTCCTAGGATGCTTCATTAACGTTATAATTATTATGCTGATTATTATTTTTATTATTATTATTATCATTTTCATAATTATTGTTATAATAATAATTATTATTATTATTATTACTATTATTATTATTATTATTATTATTATTATTATTATTATTATTATTATTATTATTATTATTCTTATTAATTTTTACAGATGCAAGTAGCTCGGGGATGCTGCAAGGCCCCATGTCCGAATTCGAAAGAACGATACCTCATCAGCCCGTGAAGCTCATACTTTCGAGCACTTGCCATCATGCTTACACACTGTGCAAGTAAGTATTTCATCCTCGTTACTCTGGTATTCAACAGGGACTTCCTACCCGTGTTCGCGTATACCATACAAATAGCCAACAAGAGAAATTTCAGAACGGCCTGATCAGGCTTCTCGTAATCGGATGCGAAATCTGACTACTTCATGAGCGAATCCTGATGAATTTCAATTCACATGGTATTCAAGCAACAAACCTACGCCTTGTCAAAGCATAGTAGTTGGAAATCACGCAATAAAATTAAACTCGCAGCACGGACTCAATATATTATTACGTTGTGAAGGTTGTGATACATAGATATATGTAAACTGTAACGAAGCTGTTTCTTTGCCAGAAACGACACGGAATGCTGGAACCTGCTGCAGCCGGTACTTAATCACTGCGACGTGTCGAGCTGCGCTCGTAACGAGTGCATGAACGCTCTTCAACACTTCTACAAGAAGGCCAATCACAAGCATTCCATGGAGATTGCCTTTTGCCTGTGCAAGTGAGTAATCGCATCCCCTAATTCATCGGAGCTGGTCCCAGTGGCGGGTACCGCAACGTGAAGTAGAACGGGCGAGGTCGAAGGCGAAGGCAGAGGAGAAGAAAGCGGATAGAATGTGTCGCGAGTGAGAAAGAGAAAGCGAGAAGCGAGCGGGAGCCACGAGACTCGGAGAAAATGTGTTCGCGACGTCTCTGACGCCAATTTCGGGTCGCAGAATTCGTTGCAGTGTCGCGTAGTCGCGAGGTCCAACTTTGAACGGACGAAGAGCTGCAAGAAAACGATAGAGAAGGAAGTCGACCATCGAGAAAGAGAGAGTAGACACCGCCGGGTGTTTCCGCTAGTTTATACGTACCCAATTAGTCCAAGCGAGCGAGGGGTTCCTTTCACCTTGCAGCCGTTTCTTTCCTCGTACATTAGAATACGAGTATTCGATTAAAAGGTAGCAGAAAATCTGCAATCGCACAGGCAGGGATTCTTGAGAAGCTGCTCAACGATACCAATCGAGAATCCGTCGTGTTAAAATCGAAGATATTAAGGCAGATGTTTCCATGATTTAATTTATATCGCCGTATTTTTGTAGCTCCTCTTCCTCTGCTTTAACTCCCCTTCCCCTCTCTCCTGCTTATTTGTTATGCCAGTTCTTCTCTTTTGAACTCAAGACATAGCGGGGAACCCTTTTACGAACCTGTTTTAACTTTTAAGTGGCACTGGTTCGGGCGTTACAATGCCCGGAACTTGCTCAAACCCAATCCTCCAACCACTTCACCGCTCTGCCGCTCTTCTCTCCGCTGGTCTCATCGTCTTCCTTCCTCTTCGCTTTACCTCGACCGTTACTTATTTTTCCGGTTGTGCCCCTTTGCCAACCTGGTCCACGCTCTTTGTTCGAGATCCACGACAACGCTCTTCTTCATACCAGTCTCCCGACAAGCGGAACAAAACCGTTTCTTCCTTTCCTCCCGCTATATAAACCTCTTCTCAGCTTCCGTTCCGTCGTCTATGGCCGAGTCCCTCTTCGTCTATTCATTATCTCGCACCACTTCTTTTAACTGAATAAAAAAATTACTCCGCAAATACCCATTCACGACTGGTTCCAACAACGAGGTCGACTCCGGGAAAGGACTCGTAATAATTCACTTCCGCTAATGTTCCCCCATTCCACATTTCCCGATTTTCCCGTGACAACGTTGACTCCACTGTCAAATGGAAAACAGAGAGACAGAAATATTTTAATTTTGCAAGCTCTGATGGTACGAACCCAAACAAGCAATGGAGAATATTCTCATCTGACGGATACGATAAGAAGTTTCTTCTGGTATGAACCAAGCTGCTGTTTGTGTTCTAGGCGGCTTGTGCTGATCTCTTGCAGCGTGGAATATAATACAAAACCTTGAATCTCATATGAGTTCACTCGGGCATGCTTCTCTTCCATGCCGAGGATTAACATAATTCCCTACGCGCTCTTTGAATTTAGATTTTCACCGGTGATTTATTGTTTTCGTAGAAAAACGGAGGATAAACGGGATGAGTGCATCGTAGCCCAGGAGAAAATGCATCCAGCGTGCGCTCAGCGGGTCGAGCTCGCCGAAATGCCAACCTGCCATAGCCTCGCCGAAGTCTGTCGCGAGGATAAAAGCTGCAGGTACACATTTAATTCTCGATAAAATAAGAATTTAAAGACTGGTCCAGCAAGACTACAAGTTTGATAAACTATTCTGTTTGATTGTGCCGATTCTGGTTTTATTGTGTCATTGATTCTCGATTGCCAGGAACAAACTGGAGCACTACGAGCAGAGTTGTGCAGTGGACAGTGTGACGAAAAAATGTGCTGGTCCACCGTCGGATTGCCGGAAGGCTATGCTCGGAATTTTGGGAACTGAATTGAGGTCAAATTGCGCCTGCAAAGGAACGGATCTAACGCAGCTTTACGACTGTCTGGGATGGCAGCGGTTGCTGTGGGTGAATCCCTGCGTCGGTAAGTGCTTCGTGCGATCGTATAGTCAAAATGAGAATTCAACCTTCTCGTTCATAGTCAAAATCTCCTCGGTTTGCTGTCTGGATGTGCCTTAAAACCGGGGTTTTAAGTTGCATTGATGCATCACGCAAGAAAAGCCATGGAGATTTAAGCGCGAAGACCCGTGGGGACGACTGGGGTCGGTTTGTCGAAGAACTGCGAAGAGTTTTCTACCTCCCCAGACACACGCAAAAAATCAGACAAAAACTCCGATTACTTTATTTAAATCCTGGAAGCCGGATGAGCTTCACCTCTTGAAAAAAATCTGAACCTCGGAAAATTTTGCACACGCATGGTATATAAGAGTGTTCATAGTTCAAGATAATTTCAACGTTTCCAAATCATTGTGAAATGGAAGAATCATAAAAAAACACATCAAACATTTGCCATGAATAATACGAGAAACATATTTTATGCAAAAATATGATGTTCTGTTTGTAATATTATTATTCTTTTCATTAATTCGAAATTCTTTTTTCCTTCGCATACACATGAAAGAAGCTTCGTTCTCTTCACCATTCTTTCCTCAAACACTATTGTAGTTTCGGGAAAAAATTCGGAACCGATGTATTTGTAGTAAGACCGCGAAAAATATCAAATTGTGTTATTCCCGTAATTGCTGGAACGCAAAATTTTTCATTCGTCACGAGAAACTCCACTCAAAACTACGGCCGGGGCCGAGCAAGACAAACTCAGAGATACAGTATTTAAGCTACGCGAAAACCATAGAAAATAAAAAAATAAATAAACGAGGGTAAGTCATTAAAGTAGAGAAAGGAAGATTTTCGTAGATTGCTTTCTGGCTCTTATCGGCCACGAGGTGCTTCACAACTTTACAGTGCGACAAACCGGTTAGATAAGTCATTTGAATAGTGAAAAATTGCCCTGACCACATAAGTCGAAGGGACGGAAGCTACGTTTTTTCGTACATGCTGTCGCGCACTTAATAATTTCTCGTGACTCACCAACGATTTCCCCAAAAATTCTATCTAAAGTCCATCAAATTACTTTCAGTCGAATCCCAAAAAGATTATCACGCGAGAAAGAAGCACCATCATCACGTTCATCAGCATCCAAAAACGACAACGGCAACACCAATGGCCGCACCGACTACCACAACCACAACGTACTTCGTGACGACCCTCGAAGTCGTCGAGGCAGTTGAGAACAATATAATACCGGAAGTTACGATGAGTCCAACAACTCAACCGGCAAGTACGACGACGGAGACGAGCACGACAGTCTCCAGCACTACTCCCGCCACGACAACGACCACAACAACTCCGCCTCGTAAGTATATTTAAGTTTTTGTCAAAATCTTTTTCGAAACAAGTCGAGAGTTGTTCGTGATGGCGAGTGAACAAACGAATGCTGTTTCGTACCAAGTCGAAAGGTCCGTACAGTCGACCGAGAAGCTTCGAGAACTTTGATGTCACGAGCGTATGTGACGACAGTCAACGTTTCGACGGTGTTTCGAAGGGTTTACCTTCGGGACGGAATGTTTCTTCGGGCCCAATCGTTTGTAGTCGCGCGTACTCCGAAGAAAGTACTCGAATACGGTACGGAGAAGAAAATAGAGAAACGAGATGGCAAAATAGAGTCGCGGGTTGTAGACGAGAGTGCAACGGTCTCGAGGCGACTACTCGAGAAAAACATAGAACATAATGGATAAAAGAGAGCGCGGAAGGGAACTGCTAACCCGAGAGCTAGGCAAATAACTCTGAAAGAATATTTACACACGTTTCTTGCCTGTCCTTCGCTTTATAGGTTTCTGCGTGGTTCAACGAGCGAGACAAACTCACCAGTACATTCGGGAGGGCAAAGGCAAGAGGGTGAGTGATCAAGCTATTTCAACATTTCGACATTTTTTCCCTCTCGCGAAATCTGCTACAAGAAATTGAAGTATTACGGAACGAGGAAATGTGAATCACGATGAATTTTTATCAAGAGTAGTTTTATCGTCTAATAATTAAATTATTCAATTTATTATGAGAATTAATTTTTAGTTCTCATAGCTCGGCTTACACCGTTTCCCGGCGGATAAAGATTAATAAATTCGAATCATCATCACTCGAGTGAATTTGCATTACTCGAAAAATTATTAAATAATAATTCGTTATCGCAGCGGTGAATTAAATGCTTGGATGACCGTTGTAGAATTTTATCGACTCGCTACTGCCTCAACTTGGAGCTCGATATTTGAGAGACTCGAATCAGTTTCGAGACAGGTTGCCAGCGGAGAGTCTTTCCTCTCGACGATTTGCGTGAGATAAAGAAGAAACATTTTAGCCGTTTTCACGGCGATATATCTATCAGTTTTTTGCTAGTTTCCCAGTAAAAAACATTTTCAAAAAGTCAGAGAAACAAATACGAAAGAAAAGTCGGTATCGAGTCTGCTTCTCTCGTTATTTTTTGTTCCTTCCTTTTTGGTTTTTTTTTTAAATTCTCCTCCAGTAGGTACCAATAAATATTTAATTCTACCGTTATTTCGTACAAGTTTTTTCTCAATCTCGCGTCTCTCGATACGATTCTTTTATTCCATATAACCTTATACATTTCTTCATTTATATTTGTATTCGTACTTTTTTTTCGTTAATTCCTAATAGCTTTACCGGGACGACGAGCCCGAGTGTTCGGAGCTGTGTCAATGCGGGGAGGGCGAGGTTCTCATCTGCAACACTATATGCGTCGAGTCATCACCGTGCAAGACCGACTTCGCGTTTTACAACCATGCCGCGCCCGCTTACCAGGCTTATCGTGGCCGTTGTCTCTGCTACAGCGGACGATTCATATGCATGCGGCCTTCCCCCGGTGAGTAATAAGCTATGCGAAATCACGGTGTACCATCGGTATATCTTCTCACTACGAACAACTTGACGGCCCTCATCAACCACGGCCGCAACACGCGCTCGTATAACCGGTGCAGCATCAGTGATACGCATCAGCGTATGGGAGAACAATTGCGGCCATACGTGCAACAATTCTGTTGCCTCCGCGGTTTTTTTTCGTCCCTCGAGGTCTTTGTGGTGGGTGTGGACCGAAGTTCCGAATATTCAACGTTTTGACGTTGCGAAATTCGAAAGAAACAATGTTCCGATCGTCGATATTTCGATCAAGCTCGGATCAATTTGCCAAAAGGGAATTACATCGTAGGGGCAAGGCTTCGTACGTCAATCCCGAATGGTTAAAATTTTGAAAACGTACGGAGAGTCTCAGTTGCGTAGTTTGCTCGAGGGACCAGTGGCACAATACTATATTTACTCACTCTCGCGGTCGGATCAACTTATACGCTTTCAAACGCACAATCGGCACCTGTGAAAGTTTTGAACCCCTTGCGGTTTGGTTTTCGGAATTTCGATCCGTCGAGACAAAACTTTTACATGCGTCGGAGAGACGTCTAGAATATTATAAGTCGCCGAACGCCCAAAGTAAGTAAAAGAATTGTCCAACTGGGCTACCGAGCGGACTCCGCTGCTATACCTATATATTAGGGTGGTTCTTAATTGGGTGATGTCGGAATTTCTGTGGTTTCCACCTACAAAAGTAATTGACATAAATAGAAAGAAAATTGGGTGCAATCGGGAATTTGTCCGATAAGCCTAACCCACGGAGCAATGCAATTGAATTCTACAGGGGAAAATGCATGCATTCGGCATTTATGTGGAGAAATTTTTTATTATCTCAGAACTATACATGATAAAAATATGATCTCCTACAATTTTGTAGGAAATTCGATGTTCTACAAAAAAGGTCTTTTGTAAAATTTTCGTGAATCTAATATTTATTACGTGAAAATGGCTTTTCATAGCTGGCTCAAAAAAACTGTTTTTCGCGACGTAAGTAATAAATATTGGATTCACGAAAATTTTACAAAAAACCTTTTTTGTAGAAAATCCAATTTCCTACAAAACTGTCGGATAAAATTTTCTTATCATGGATAACTTTTTTTGCTTTTTTAAGCCAGCCATGAAAAGCCATTTTCACGTAAATAAATATTAGGTTCACGAAAATTTTAAAAAAGACCTTTTTTGTAGAACATCAAATTTTCTACTATAATATTTTTTTATCATGTATAGTTCTGAAGTAACAAAAAATTTTCCCAACAAAATGCGAAATGCATGCATTTTCCCCTATAAAATTCGATTGCATTGTGCCGTGGGTTAGGGTTATCGGACGAATTCCCGATTGCGCCCAATTTTTTTTCTATCTATGTTGATTACTTTTGTAGGCGGAAACCACGGAAATTCCGACATCACCCAATTAAGAACCACCCTAATATATATACGTTTTTAGAATTTCGTCATGGACTGTCGATACCATGCTTGGTTCAAACATTCCATCATCGGAATTCGGAACCGTCGGACCCTTAAACATTTGGAACTTTGATCTGCAACCTCTGCGAAAGTCTCGGTAGCTCACGAAAACTTGCGGTCAATCTAAAACGCTTTCACGTCATTTTCATCGTCACGAACATCCGATTAGTGACATTGTGAAGTTTTTCATCACATTTTTTATTTCTCTTGCGAAAAATGTGTGCTCCACTATTTTTTCTTTCTCACTATCATCAATAACACCTATTACTCAAGTATTGCAAAAACTTGTAGCTCTTAGAAAGCGTTGATTCCTGATCCTTACCGAGAATGATTTTCTCGTTGCCGAAACGAAAACGGCTTCGTTTTTTGTCAATGCCGCGTATTCGTGCAACTGCGTTCGAGCTGGCATCCTCGCTGAGTCAATGAGTCTTGCGATACAACGGAAGTTTTCAACATTGTTGTACGTTGCGAATGCGACCTCGGGCAATGTGAATGGATTTACGGAAATGCACGAGCGGTCGGAAGTACCAGGTGCTCGTTAAAACGATATCCAAGTTCGTTGTCTTCCATTCTTTGTCCACAATCTGTTTTGCCGTTCTCGCGCGGGCTGCACGGCTCAAAAAGTTCGAGCTGTCGCATCTCGTAAAGCTCGTCTCTTACTTCGGTAGACGTAACAAGATGAATGAAAAGTTATATAAAATGTTATAATGTGCAATGCATTTATTGTTTGAAAAAAAAAAAACAACGAAGAAAAAACACACGCAAAAACGATTTATGTGTTAATTAATCGCAGACGCATACAGCATACCGCACGGAGTCTTCATGTTCCTGGGATACAGCGAAACGGACGAAACCCTCCTCAGGCCTCACAACAATCTCACCGTGCTGGACGCGGTCAACTCACTTGACACTTTTATGCGAGAAGAGGTCAACAATCAGGTGAACGATCACTCAAAATGAATAATTAATTTTAATTTTTTCTTACATGGATTAACGTCGTGAACTTTGTTTCCGCGTAACGAAATGTATATAGTAATATTTAATAACTGCAAATAACTGGAATAATACGGAAGTCGTTAGCAAACGTGACTCCCACTCCTGGCACTCGCCATCCACTGCACTTAAACTTGTTATATTTAATTACACGCTAGAGAGTAATTACAGTGAAATAAATCTACCTCGCTTCGCCCCTTCGACCCATTGAGGCTATCTTTTTCTACGTACCTCAGTCGTGGAGTTACAAGCTATAATAATACCGATCTTTGCGTCGATTCACAGACGGTGTGCACCCTTTTCCTGTACAACGTGACGAGGGAAAACGTAATTGCGGTGGCCCGTCTAGGAGGGGATAATCCACCCTTGAATAGCAGCAAAGCTCAGAGCTTGCAGCACCTGCTGCGCGTCAAGGTGAGTGACAAAAAAGAACCCTATAAAACTATGATTACTACGGAACGTAAATTCTCTTGGAAACCGCGAAAAGAAAAAAAACAACCGAAATGCTGCGGAAAACGTTGTTTTTCACCGAATTCCATTATTAACGTTATTTTGTTACGCTCTCGGTTGTTTTTTTTTTTTCAACCAAAATACCTTGACTCGGTTCATTATAAACCTACGTGATTATGATGTCGAGTTTGTGCATTGTCCAATATCACGTACTTTTCCCACCGACGCTTTGGGGTATTGTGAGCGGCCCGGATCGCGTTGGTAAAGGTGAGAAAGGAAATTCGCAAATCCTAGTCTCGTTAACTCGATTTACAGCGTTAGTTAACGCGGACGTTAATTACTCGTTTACGTGAACCAAGCGCTTGCCCATACACTCTTATAATCGTCGTCCGTGTTGTTGTTCGAGGTGCAAAGTAGTTTGCCCGTTGTCGCCCTCGCGAGACTCTTCACATTACATTTACATCGTGTATATTCATACTTTCGCTCATTACAATACACACCGTGAACATAATACGCGCCACCCGTCCACCTTTTCGTTCACGCTTCTCATACCTCGCTCCATCCATATTTTCCTCGAGCTCCGGGCTCTCGATCAAAGTATCGCAGGCGTCTGTCCGTTCCCGCTGTATCAAACTTTTCTCCAATCTAGCACACCCCGGAAGTTCGCTCGAAATTCGTCACAGTGCAAAGGGGGTTGGAGAAAATGGGTGCGGATTGAAGTTCCGAATGTTCGAAGTTCCGACGATGTGGAATTCCGAAAATGCGATGTTCCGACCGCCGATGTTTTGACCAAGCGCGGTATTACAGAGAAATGGCATTACATGGGCGAGGCAGGGGCCCCAAACGCGAATATTCCGAACGAGGAATATTCAGAAAACGTTTATAGAGATTAGGGTGGCTTGAAAAAAAAAAAGTTTTCTTCTGATTTCAATCAAAATACATTCACTGCAAAGTATCTTGCATCCAGAGAATTCACCCCAAAGATGAACCCGATCGGACCATTTTTAGGGATCGCGCAAGATTTTTCAAGTTTTTCCATTTGATTAACATGGGAAGAACGTAAAGTTTTCATTCAAAAAATCGTATCACCGCGAATTTTATAGCTACGTTGATCCCGTGAGTTTCATTTGAAAGCTCTTTAAAAACCGCTTAAAATGGCATGCAGAACTTTGAAATCCGATAGCAATTTCCCTCGATTATTCCTTACGAAAAAACAAAATTAACGACGGAAGTTGCAATCGGATTCCAAAGGTCTGCATGCCATTTCAAGCGGTTTTTAAAGAGCTTTCAAATGGACTTTACGAGATAAACGTGGCTATAAAATTCGCCGAGCTACGATTTTTTGAATGGTAACTTTACGTTCTTCCCATGTTAATCAAATGGAAAAACTTGAAAGAAACTAAAAATGGTCCGATCGGGTTCATCTTCGGGGTGAATTCTCTGGATGCAAGATACTTTGCGGTGAATGTATCTTGATTGAAATCAGAAAAAAACTTTTTTTTTCAAGCCACCCATAATATAGATATAGGTGATTCGCTCGAGAGCCCGGCTGGACAATACTTTTGCATACTCTCGGAATCGGGTGGCTTATACCATGCCAACGCCCGATCGGGGCCTGTGAAAGTTTCAGCGGCTTATAGTTCAGTTTTCGAATTCTCATCCCTTGCCCGGTCGCTATAATGCGATTTCGGAACATTTCCGAGTTGGTGTCATGGACTATCGGTAGCATGCTCGGTCGGAACATCCGCGGTCGGGAAAATACATTTTTCATTTTTGGAATTCCGCACTAATGGAATGTTGAATATTCAAAACTTAGATCCACACCCGAAAAAGCCCGTAGCTGGTTCACATCAGCGTTCTGCATTACGGCTGACCATCGGCAGTTTCTAAATCCAACGTCCATAGACGATGCAATCTTGAAATAACCGTTTTCTTAACCTTCTCCTCCTCTGTCTCTCCCTCTTCCTTCCTCTCTTCCTCTCTCTCTATCTCACTCTCCCTTCTCTCTCTCTCTCTCTCTCTCTCTCTCTCTCTCTCTCTCTCTCTCTCTCTCTCTCTCTCTCTCTCTCTCTCTCTCTCTCTCTCTCTCTCTCTCTCTCTCTCTCTCTCTCTCTCTCTCTCTCTCTCTCTCTCTCTCTCTCTCTCTCTCTCTCTCTCTCGTTCCTCCTCTCGCCCTCTCACTCTCTTGCTTCCTTACTCTCTTCACTCACATTTTCCTCGGTAATTTTCGGTGATTGTTTCTCGCTCGTCCCATAGGGTTCGTCTCAGTACATGGATGACTATATAAAAAAAAATCTGCTGTTACAGCCATGTCAATACAAAGACTTCGGTCTCTTCGAGATGTAAGCTGTCCGTGCAAAAGCCTCTCCTTACGGATTTATTCGTCACACGTGTATAAAAAAGCTTCTACTTGAATCGGCTATCGAATTTTCCTTTATACTTTTTCACTGACTCCAAGATCCTTGTTGATTTCCTTTTCCGTTTATTACTTCCCATTCGTTATGACATTTTTTTCATGCATTCAAGTCTTAGTAAACGGTGAATCTGTGAACGTAATTCGCGGCTGAATAGAATTTCGCCGTAAGCTCACGCATTTATTTTTTTCTCAACATATAATGCCTCTTTATGCAATTTTGCCGTTTATCCGCGACAGCTATGCGTGGTCAATTAATTTTTGCCCGGATAAACTTTGAAAAATACAGTTTCGCAACTGTTGAATTATGTCTCGTTGCGATCGTAATGAATTTATCGCGGGAACTCGGGAATTACTGATTCCGCGTCCACAGTTAACGTATACAATGCTCTCGAATAGGACCGTCGATGGTTTCGTCGTCGGTCGAGGATCCAAGCTGAGTTGTTATGTTGAGTAGTCGGTCGGGAATAGTTCAGGTCGCGTTTATCAAGCCCTTCTAGTTCTCGAGAGCTTTCAGTGGGCTTTCTCTCCCCCTGTCACTGACTCTGGGTACACTGGGTGGTCGCGCCGAGTGCCGGACTCGCGAATTTCGAAGCACCCTGGATTTCAGGTCCTCAGAGATTGAACTCGTTCCACTGAGACGGGCGAATTGAAGCCCCTCTCGAGAATGAGTATTTAATAAAGTTATTGCTGGTTATTGCTAGAGAGAATAATCGACGGAGATGGAGAAAGCGTTATAACGAGTGAAAACAAGGAATACTGAAGGTTGTAGAAACGGCAAGCCACAGTGTTAACCACCCCTTTACGGTAAATCGATAAATTCGTGCTTGGCATCCTACACCTTTGGCCCTTCGCTCTGGCTAACTCTCTCGTTCTCTCCCTCTATCTCTGCGCTCTTCATTTATACCCGCTGGCTGGGTGTTTTTCACCAGTCGCTGTATTATACGAATTAATGCATGCACGTCGACGCGTTGCTCCAGTGAGGATCTGTAGTTAGTAGAGTAATTATATTCTAGGAAGCAGTCGAAGCTCTCTAGCACATGCTAGTCTCGGGATCCGAAGCTTCCTCTATAAATTATTAAAGGTCCGGTTCTCAAATCGCCTCGTGGAAATTAATATTCGGTGGAATGTACAAAAACCTATATCCATTATCGTTGCAGACGAGATTGATATATCTCAATTATAATCGCTCAGTTACTTTTCTGAGGGAGATAATATCATGAATTTTCAATTTTTTATCGAGAACCAACGGTCAAGTTTATTTCGTTGTCACATCGATTAACTATTGAACTATGAATTCACGGCAATGATTTTATTTGAAAATACAATTGATCTCTAGAGTCCGAGGATTGGTCTTAGTGGGAGTCACTAAGCTTATAGTCTTTCAGCAGAAAGTAAAGTGCGATCTAAGCGGCTAGAAGGATCGATGGAACAAGTCGGAGGAAGGATAAGACTGGAGAAAGATGGAAGTATAGGGAGGAACGGAGAAAGATTGGTGAGATCAGTGTTTCTCGAACTCAACGACCACCCAGAGGCTAGTAAGTCGATCCTTCCGAATTCCGAGGCTTCGAGACTGTTTCTCAAGACCCACCGCGCGGTCTTTTTCCCCCTACCGTACTCGCGTCTTTCGACCTAGCCACCCTTGCGCCACTTCTTCCCGGTATCTCGTTTTTTTTTCTTCCTTTCGACATCTAGCACCTCCATAGATATATGCTCGCTCGTTCTTCGTGTCCGTCCGCAGCCCTCCCTTCCACTCCTTCTTTTCTTGTCGAATTCACCCTTGGAGCATCGAATCCTCCGCAACCAAACGGCAACTCTCTCCATCGACGGAACGAACCACTTTTTTTTTTTTTTTTTTTTTTTTACCCCATACCAATCATTCCCGCGCGTCAATGCTGAATGAACCAAACTCCTCTAATCCCAGTAGACGACCCTTCACGTTATTTGGATTGCACTTCTACTTCGAGTATATGTTCGAGGCCGCATTACTGCGCCTTCCAGACGCCTTGCGAGCAACCTTTACACTTTTTTTTTCTTGCACCACTCACTCTAAAAACTGTTCATTGGCTGCTGCACTATAACACACTACGTCAAGCTCTAGTTCCAATGGAACGTCCCCTCTTTCTTCCGCCCTTATGAGGTCCGCGAATATTGCAAGAAAAATGTCGACCTAACCCTGGTCAAGTGAACGTGTCACGAAATGTCGTGACTACCGTACGTTCTCTTTTGCGCCGTTTCCTTCGTATCGATTCACTAATTTTACCTTCTCACTCCTCCTGCGTGCGACCCTTTCGACGAAGTCGTAAAAGTTTACTCGTAAAAATTCACCGAAGCCAGCCGGCAATCTTTTTTCAAATCTTCGTTACTTTTCACTTGTGACGTATGTCAAACACGAAACGCTGCATCGCAATTTTTATCTTTAGAAAAACTCAACGAGTGTGAAAATTTGTCGGGAAAAAAATTTGAATAATATATCAAAAAAAGGAAAAAACGAATGAACAAATTAAGAAGCTGCAAGTTGAAACTTGCAATTTGCTTACTCTGAATTGTAGGTAGTGAACGAAAATTGCTTTATGAGAATTGGAGAATTAGGGGCCTATGAGAGAGAATTTTCATTCTGACTTCCTCGTAAAGGAATCTTCGTTGACTATTTACGATTCAGAGAAAGCAAATGGCGTGTTTGAACTAGCAGCTTGTCTCTCTAACTGGAACGCGTTGGTCAATATCTACCAAACTGAGCAACAAAAAGCAACAAAGACGCTAAAACGTAAGCTTATGCACGTTTATGGATTTTAACATGTTCAGTCAATCGTTTTTCAATTTTCAGAGGTTGGAATTTATAAATTTCTAATTGCTCTAAGATTCGATACGTTGGGCCGATCGCTCGAAAATTTTATGTGTATCATATATCAATAATATTATACACTTATATAAAATTGGGGTTCGATTGGCTGAAGTTAACGGCAGATAAAACGACCAAGTTGATTTTTCTCAAAATTCAAAATATCATAAAATCCGAACTTCTCGATGGATTTGGCTCAAATGCAATACCAAAATATCCGTGTGCATAACTCTATATGTGAAGGACTATTTAGAGGAATATCTTAAAATTTGCGCACGCTAGAGTGCGTGCGGACATTTTTTGAAAAGTTCTAAACGTTGTCAAATTCGAGCGGCTGCGTCGATTGCTGCAATAATTACAGATAAAGTGAAGATTCTGAGGCACCACGGATGTGCAAAATTTGAGAACCATAGCTCAAACCGTTCTCGAGTTGTAGACGTTTCAATTTTGGAGGATCGTTACATACAGACTCACACACATACATCCGGAAATTTTTTCCAAATGTTAGTTTTCGATGTTTTGGGATATTTTAAACCTGTTAACGTCAAAATCTCGATAAAAAATTTTCGATCGTCACAAAGCTTCCTTCATGAAGAAGCAAAAAACGACGCAAAAACTAAATTTGGGACCATGAACATGATTTTAAATCTAGAATCATTCGAAGCCCATTTTGTGGGCTCGCTCATGCGAAGCATATGTTACGAGCAATAGGGTATCACAGAGGTACAAATACGGCGGAAGCGGAGTTAGATTTTCGCGAATTCCAACGAGTAATTGTGGCTCGGGTATATGAAGCAAAATTTCAGACACAGGGCTGGAAGTTTTGACCCTAGTAGGGGCTTCGGTACGGGGCTGGCCCGGGGTTCGGCGAGTTCACACAGCTAACGGGAGGAGAAATGTCAGATAAGCAGATATAAATTATTGGGAATAAGGTTGCTCGTGTGGATGGGTGGTGCAGGGTGAAAGCGAAGCGAGAGGATACCACGTGCCGAAAGGATTTCAGGCCACGAATAACGAGGCTATTATTTCACCTGTTTTCTCTCATCCTCTTTTTCTTTCTCTCTAACGCACACACATTCTCTCCACCGCACCTCTCGATTTTAGCGAACCATTTTTTGCAATCTTATCGACGTTTCTAACCGTTGATTAATCGAGATCGACCGATAGATCCTTCGGTAAAAAGGGACAACCAACCCACACCTCATTATTGCCAATTGATTTCTCTACAGTTCATAAATGATCGTCCAGATGGTGGACTGGCCTGGTAGCAGAAGCGTTGAATTTATCACTACGATGAAGATGCGTTCGTCTCCACCTTTTCATCTAATAGTTATAACCCTGTGGTGAAATCATTATGCTAAGGCTGTTGAAGTATTTTCGTATTTTCGATTTTATTGGTTTGCAGCCAACGTTTTTATGTCTATTTGAGGAGCATGGCACTTATTGGCTAGTTTTTTTAGTTGATTCAATGACACTAGTCTGAGGATCCAAAAAAGCGATGGTCGATTATCTAATTAATTATCTCAGGAACATATTTTCGAATACTTCAAATTATTCGAACAAATGAAACTACTGACTATTTCTGAAACAGTACATTGTACTATTTCTGCAACACTGCATTGAATCGCTATTCGCGACCCGGAGCGTGCCTGTTCATCACTTATCTCTCCCGAAATAATCTGGAAGCAAATCAGTCAGACTAGCCTTCACTCACTAATGAAGCATCGCTGTTCTATTAGGCTCCTATTTTTAGATCCGGCAAGGCCGTAGTATTTCCCAAAAAGATGCACCTACGCTTCAAAATTCAAAAGCTCGTTTTCGTCAAACCTCGCACGGCTATGAGCTAAAAGATAGAAGGAGAAACCAATTGAGCTGTGAGCCGCATTGAGAAAATTCAATGAAAAGTCGCACTCCGAAAAGGTAGTCCACTTCAACCAAGGGGGAGGGCGGTGTACCGAAGAAAGGGCGAGAGAGAGAGAGAGACCAAGAGTGGTTCGAGAGATCGATACCAGGGGATGTGGCCGTAGGTGGCTTTATTGGCTTTATGCCAATGGCGGGGCTATCTATGTGGAACACCTGCGCATATACTATAGCACAGTACGTACACTGGATATATTTTCGATGTTCCCTTGTGACTTTGGTCTACTTGCTCCGCCACCGAACGCGAAGGAGCACCTGGATAGGTATAGGAACAGCGACAAGAGTGTGAGTGGAGCGAAAACAAGAGAGCATGAGAGAGCCACCGGAGACGAGGGAATTCTCGAGGCATAACGTCGATCGGATTGGTAGGTAGCGACCGCTTTAACGCTATGAGGGGCTCAACTCGGCGCTCTATGCTTCGAACGAAATCCCAGAATTTTCCGCTTCTCAGCCGAAGCACGTCAGTCCTTTTTCGTTCAAATAATATCACTAATACGAGGATCGTTCAAGGGACCAGCAATTTAGGAACAATACTACTTCTCGTATTATGTATACATAGAAGTATAAAAATGTATACCTATATGCGTTTTCTTCCCTTTCTTCCAAATCAAAAAGTTCCTTTCGGATATAAAATTCTCATGTATCGCAACCGGAAATGAAAAGTATAAGGTGAACTGCGGAGCGAAGCGGAGGGTACAGAAGGTTCTGCAGGAGCTTTTGGTGAAATAGCCGAAGCTCTAGGCAGTCGAATACGTATCGATACGTGTCGAGCTTATCGGCCCGAACGATATCTCTGAAATTCAAGACCGGGAAACCGGAGTTACAATAAAAATGCTAAATTCAATCCGGGGGACTAAACGAGTCGAAGGCAGCGGAAACTCCTATGGATATAGAAATAGACAGATGGAGCGACCGAGTAGTCCGGATAAAGGGAGACGGTGGGCGCGGGGCGAAAGCGAGAAAGAACGGTAAGCGATGAATTTCTTTCTCTGTCCGTTCTCGCATCGAAGAGCGGGTGAAGCGGCTTAAAAAGTGAGCTAACCGTTACGGATTCAACTCTGTACAGAAATAAGCTGGATTCGCTACCGTCAAGATTCGACATGAATCCAAAGATAATCGAAGTGACGGCGCCGTTCTCCGCGAAATTTAATTAAGTAGCGGATGGTGAGAACTCGGGGAATGGGGAACGTCCGGAAATAATTTAACGTGAACAAAAAAAAATTATATCAATGCTATAAGTGACCACGGAAGAATGGAAAATAAATCGATTTGAATAATAGCAGCTCGTTCTGTGCACCTTGGATAGAATATATCGACTTTCTGTCTGGTACGGTTTTATTTTGGCAACGAAAATTTGAATCCATTATTGGCGTGAAGACAGAAAAAATGCCGAGTCCGTCATCGTTCAGCAACGATCAGGTTATTTCAATCTACCCTACTCTGCATAGCGAGTCTCATTTGTTTAATAGCATAATACTAATTTAATAACAGTCCATCAATGAAATTTCATTCATTAACATCGACTATTTGATCTACTTTAATCGTGATCATTAATTTTTATCATTTTCGATAAGAGAACTGCAGTCACTAAACGACATACGAGTGTATTGGGTTCAAGTCTATTTTTATTGGGTAGTTGCTGCATATTTCTTTCACGAATGGTTTTATTTAATTCGGTTTATTGGTGTACATGGAGTACGAAAATAGTGAAGATGCTGTTTGCTCATGCGCAGCTCGACTCGAGCATCAACGCTCGCCGTATATTTCTTCTCGTAATATCGTCTCCAGAATCTCGCAACGTTCATCCATCCTTTGAGGTCGTCGTCGTCGTATTGTTCTCTCGAGACAAATCAATATTAGCCGCTGGATCAACGTGTGGCCATATGCCAGGAGCCGGAATCACGCACTGTTGGAGGGAGCGAGAGAGAGAGGGGTAGAGGGGGAGAGTGAGAGAGAGAGAGAGGGAGAGAGAGAGATCGTTCACGTGTGCAGGGGCCGTTGTATCTTCCGTAATAGGATCGAGATCGATCGAGATAGTGCGTCTTCATCATCGTGAGATCGAATAATGCCAACCACACGCGACGACCGATAAGTACGCCATTATGTTATTGGTACGGAACGTTATCTTAATGAAAATGTCATATCGTATGAATGGTCCTGTCCTTCACTGATTTTCCCCGCTGTTACCGACCTCAACCCCATTGACTTAACACCGTTACAACTGTCGACAACTGTAAACGGGCGCCTTTACAGTAACGTTGATACCCACCCTCATTTTTGACAACACTCATTCTTACCATGCACGAGGCAAACAGACGGTTCTACTTCCAGCCTCTTACTCCGGAAAAAAACTAAATAAATCACAATATTCCGAAAGTCTTAATTTCGGGTAGAATTTGCCGTATATCGACAGATTTTCGTTAATAATCGATAAAATACAATAGTTGATGCCCAGTTTCATGAATAATATGATAATAATGTTTTCCTTGTATTTATTTCTGAGATAACTTGCCTCGACGTCAACGTTCTAAACTCCATCGCAGATCCGAGGCCGTTTCGCTCGGAATCGCAATACACGCGAGCCAAGTAGTAGTATTACGCGAGGGCAGTGAGCTGCTTTCCGTGCGAGCTCGCGAATTCTCCCTCCTTTTGGCCTCCGGTAGCCACCCCTAGGTACGCCCGGGACGCCTTTATCGACATTCGCTTACGTGCTCGCAAACGTTATTAGAATTCCTTTCTTCTAAGGATCGACGCGAGGCGTCCGACGCGCCTCGTACAGCTCGTAGTCGCACTCGCTGCCAATTTTTATCGCGACATCCGACTCTCTAGTTAACCCAACCCTTCTCTCTGGACTTCCACCTTCGAGTTCTGCCTTTTCCCGGCTCTGGCTGTCCCACCTCCCGCGCCCTGCTCATTCCTCGCCGCGCCTCGGGAAAATTAATTCCCGGCTCACAATGTACGTCAACCCCTTCGTCTTCGTGCCACTCGCCCACGTACTTGTGCCCACCCCGGTCGCGATAAAGCGCAAAGCGAATGTGAAATGATGCGGAAATGCTGAGAAAATAATAGTGATAATTATGTAGAATAGAACGGGGCTAGTTGAAACGCTTTTTCTAAAATTCGAATAGCTTACGATTCGGTGGATATATCTACAATCTCTTTGAGGCATCATGTTCATTCGTTATTCCACTGGTTGGGTAAATTTTTGCGAATCGCAAATAGATAGTTGTCGGACTTTTTCTTGTCTCCGGTGGAGTGTTACTTTTCATCTCGGTTCGGGTCCAAAAGTAATAGTTCCGGATTATTTCTAAGTTGAGTTGTAACACGTTAATGTAAAGGGATCATAGTTGGAAAAATCATATTATAATTCATGTTCGAGTCGAAGATCAACATTTGATAGTTCGAAACGATAGGTTTGTTTGATAACCATTTGTAGTTGTAATATTTATGTAAAATTTAATCTGACGTGTGCCGAAAAAAACAAACTCTTCAAGATGTTGTTATGCATTTCTTAACTGCATTATTCCGAGTTTAATCAACGATGGAAATCGTCAATTATGTTATCATTGATAACCGACATCTAACTGATTTTTTCGGCTCGTCAACCAATTCGGACAGCTTTCATAAAAGGTTGGAGGTTGCGATTTTCTTTTCGCGGTATTTTTTCATCGTACAGTCTTGCATTCTCAAAAAATGAAATAAATATCACGAGCAAGCGTACTAAAAATACTGCTACGTGGATTATCCGCTTCGGCGAAGTCTTAAAAGTGTTACAACCGACCCTAAACGAGTGTTACTATTGACCCCAAATTTTGGATTTGCTGTTTATGAAAAAAAATGTCCTGGCGTAGAGGGAAGGTGCGCAAAGCACTTATTTTCCTAATCGCGTTGGCACTGTCTATTCTTGGATTTCCGTAGCAGCCTAGAAACCCTCGTGAATTGTGTCCGGCAGTCCGTTCGTCCGTCTGTATGTCACAGTCCCCCTATTCTCTTATTTATTTGCCGACTGAGATAAAATTTAGTATACAGAGGTAAATTCATTATCCAAAAACAGAAATGATAAGATTTTTTATTCTCAAAAAATGTTCGATCCCCCTCCTGCGGATTGAAGACCTTACTTGAAATTTTTTTTGCGCCCTGTCCAATGAGTCGTCTTCGAAATGATTTTCTGAAATACAACAAATGATGCGCTAAGACCATTTTATTTTAACCCTTCAGGCCCGAGATTTTTCCTTTCTAACCCCTTATCGAGTTTCCCTCCTCCTCTAATTTCTAAAATATCAATGGGAAAAGTATAGGGAAATCCCAGAATGTAGCTTTCAATTAAATGTTAATGAAAGAGTTTTCATGAAAATTACGACGAACACTGCAGCAAAAATGGCTTATGAATAACCTAGAATAATTTTTTTTTGGGAGCAAGCGAATTTGTGAAAGCGAGAAATAGCTCCTGATACGTATACATAATTAAACTTTGGGAAGAATGTCAGTGAGAATAGCTACAAAACCCTATCATGTCCGTGCCCAACATGCTCTTGGCCGTTTTTTTTCTTCTTCGTTTCGGAGATATGCACACTCCTACAACCTAACCCTGTTACTTCCGACTACGCTGTCCCCTATATCTATTTTTTCGTAATTCCACTATAACTTAGTCTGCGATAAGTAATTTGAAGAGGGCGAATCAAGGGTCGATGGCTTCTTTGACAAAGCTCAGCCCAACATTTTCCACGGATCACAGACGCTAATAACTTTCAGAACTTTATACCATATTCGCGATGAGGTTCACCAAGGCCACGGAGAGTGAAAAGTTATCGAAAACTTTCGTCAGCCTTGCATCTCTCAGAATTCTTGCCGTAGCTTTGATAAACTCAGAATGAAAGGTAAATAGTTCGTGAACAACCGTTGCGCCATTATTTTAATTAGTCAAATTTTTTCAAAAATGTATTTGTTCTTCCATTTCCCTCGATTTCTAATTCAAATTCGGGTAGTCGCAGTTTTCGAATTAAACATCGAAGTTACGGACCCATCGAAACTTTCGAGGGTAAAGCCTGCTTGAAGCAAGACAGTGATCGAGTAACGTACTTCATGTCATACGTAAATAATCGCTGAAGTCGTGAGCGAACTAAGAAAAATGAGCATGGAATCAACGAACGGGATGTAGTTTGCGTCACGTACGTATTCATTTGGCACGTATACCAGCCTTATTTTAAAAAATACCGCCATCGAGGCGACGCGTACGGACCCCTCGTTTGCCAACTCGTTTACGGATTCTTACGGAGGGGTTGAGAAAATTCAAGGAGCGCGCACAGTCCCCCGGCAATGAGTCGCGAGCTCATTCGGTAGAGGCTAGTGAAAGGTAGCCCCTTAACACGCGATCGAACGAAACGCAAGGCGATCGCGCTCAGACCACTGACCACCGCGGGGGGCGGAGGGGGGGGGGGGGGGCTTCCACCCCTCTGACCTCTTCGCCAAATTCACGTGTATCGTCGTCCATTTCGTCGTTACCGCAAAGAGCTTTAGTTACGTCACAACGCTCGTAGACACCCTCCTGAACGGTTATTTTATCGGTGTCACGATTATACCTTTTGGTCGGGTTCAATTGTGACGATTTGCATTTCGGCCATCAAAACGATTACAAATGGTTGAGAAACTTTATTTATGGGCTCGGGACTGTGAAATGATCATGAGCTCGAGGATAGTTTTTTCCATGCAGATCTGTAGAAAGAAAATGTCGAGATCGAACGACTAACTCGTTGACGCCCAGGTAAAACGCCTTAACCTGGCAACACTTGAATCGAGGGTATGTTTCTCACTGACGCGAGTACACGAATGGACGAAATCTTTGCTTGCGAAGATTACCACTACAAATGCTTGAAAACGTAATATATCATATATAACGAGCGGGAGGCAATGATTTTGCCGCAATCACCCTTAAAGAAACGAGTTTGATCTCACGGGTGATCTATAGATACTTCACGAACTTCTTATCTTTTTTAGTTCGAATTTTATTCCATGAGACCATCCCACAAAGCAGAACCCTAATGAGATCGCTCGTGTCTGATCAATCGTCTGTCCTTCCTTCCGGCCGTCAGTCACAGCTAATTTTTTCATAAACTACGCTGAGAAAAAGCTTGATATTTGGAATAGTTATACATTTTTTTAACCCATAAAGTCAAAACTAGTTGATACTTCGAAATATTCCCATCAGGATGAAGGAAGGGGTATTATTATAGATCGTGTAGGGTATAAGGCTGTTTTGTGGAATACAAGAATAGACTTTTCATAATTTTAAAAGGGCATATTTAACCAGATATCCTGAGAAATATGCGTAAATATAGCCCCCCCCCCCTCCTGCCCCCCATTGACGAAGCTACTGACCCAACATTTCCAAAAATACGGTCATATAACGCCTTACTAAAAGCTTACAGGAAAATTATAACTAAAACCCTAGGTATTGGAAATAAAAAAAAAAATTCTTAACAATGTGGTATTCCGCATAGATGTGTCTCTTCCGAATATTTGGAAAATATTCAAAGGGTTCACAAAAAATGTAATACCTAAATATAAACGAAAAACGGGTGGTCGAAGTAAGAAAACTTACGTAGTTAATACATATTCCGCATCATCCTAGCTCCCGCTTCTGCGACCACCGTTGCGAAGCACGGATACAACAGCTGGTCGATAAATGTGAACAATGAAATGCGTAAACTCGAAATGAGCGGCGTGTTGCTTACATACATTCGCATTTTATCAGTCTGAATACGGATGTCCAAGCGAAGCTTCTCTCTTGGACGTTGCAATGTAATGGTGTCAAAACGACCTGTCTCGATCCGACAGGAGGAACAACTCCGACTATCATGTCCCTCGTCATCCGCGGGTTTATTGATAATAAACAATCGTGAGCTTCCGTAATAATTATATACAAGTATGCTCAGAAGCTCGACGGTTCTACAACTGTTTTGGAAATACCATCGAACGTTTTGTTTTGCCCTCCACGGACGGAACGTGCATCTTGTTATGACACTGGCGTACTGAGCAATAATAATCATATTTGCTAATCGCGTTCCAAATTAATAATAGCGCTAAAGAAAAGGCAGGAAACAGCGGATTTCCTCAGTATTGAACTCGTCACTGCCACGACCCAACCCAATAACTCGAACCCCCAAAAGCTTTCTTAGCAATATTTCTCCCAATGAATTTCGAACATATCGATTCCTTTGTCGGAACTTTTTCTATGACTTTTTGTCAATATATCCCCCGATCTATGTATAATATTCATGTAAAATAACAATACGATTCCGATGGAAATTGAAAATCATTTCGAATAACATGTATTCATTCTTAACTCGATTTTGCCTCGACTCGACGAATACTCGGGCGCCCAGCGACGTAAGTTCAAAAAAATCTGCGTAATAATTGTAACTTTCCGCGTCCGGTTGATTTACAACTCCGACGTCTCGTGAAATTTTGCTGGTACGTCGAGCAAGGTTGCCCGTAGGGTGATCGAGGTGGAGATGAGGGTGGGTTTTGGAGGTAACGAGTAACGAGGAGTACGGAAGAGATGTAGGTTGGCAGAGCCATAGGTGGAAAAAGAGGAGGCGAGCTGGCAGGCCCGTCGGTACCTACACTGCGTATCGAAAGGTGGTTTGGTTCGTTGGTTGGTTCGAAGCCAAGGTAATCCTTGTGCCCGTGAGCGACGAGGGGGGAGGATAGGGTGAGCGAGCGAAGCGGCGCGTTCGGTAGTTTCAAAGTAGCGGCTCGGCGTTCCGCGGCACTGCCGGCTGTATGTACATGCGCGGGGCTATTCTACTGAGGTTTCCGTATGGTCTCAATATGTATGCAAACCACACACACGCACACGAAGACGGATACGCATACAACGAGCATGAGGACGAAATTACGGTGTGCCGTGCCGGCGCGTACATACCTACTTAATCAATAACGACGTCCCGACTGTGGCCTCACGTCCGTGTAGTACAAACTCTTACTACTTATACTATATATATATTAGAGTAATTCTTATTTTGGTTATTTTCGAATTTCAATTACACCCAGGGCTCGAGGGAAGAAGAAAACAAACACTTTAACCCTAATTGGACCGTACTAGTCCAAGTCCTACTACGCTGTGAATCAGCGTGAAATTTTCCGTTTGACATACTTGCAATTTCTCGATCTTTCGGGGTCTTATTGTATAATATCGGGGTCTATTAGCGGGGCGAGTGATTCTTCCTGGAAAAATCCGATAAAGAAATTAATGCGTATAAACGCTACTTTCCCAAGAAAAAGTGATATATGTGGGTCATCTTATTCCACATTTATGCTATTAAAAAAACACCATTAGAAATTGCATGATTTTCTTCGGAGTAACATCGTAAACGTGAAATGAGATGATCCATGGATATCAATTTGTTTGGGGTGAGAGTAGGGTTCATACCCGTTGAATCCACATGGTATTGAATTTTGCCAGGGAAAAGGGATCCCGGATTTTTCGGACATTCTGCCAATGTAATAACCGAAAAGTCGGAAATTTGCATATACATTCAACGGTAAACTTCCCCTCGAATCAGCGCGTAGTACGAATTAAGCCAGTAAGCCCAAGTTAGGCATACGATTTTTGTTATATTTTTCGAATCGATTGACACCTGGGCGCAATGAAAATTTCAAAACTGCCCGATCAAGAACCACCCTAATCCGTATATACAGTACCGCATGCACAACGTATAGTACCGCAGCTATACGCGGTCGACACTTTATGCCTCGCTCTCGAAAAGTGGATAAAAAAAGGTCGGAGTTGGCTCTCGTGAGAAGAAATGAAGGTAGACGTGGCGGGAGAGGGACGTTGGCAGTGAGGCGAATAAAAATATAGCGTAAAAGGGGAGGAAAAGAGGTGGGGCAAAGGAGACCGGTGACACGCAACGTAGAAATACTCACGTATAAGGGCACACATGACTGTAAAAGAGGGTCCAGAGACGGAAGGAGTGGAAATACAAGTAAGAGGAACGAGAGGGTGAGGGTAACACGTAAAGGGTCGCTGGCATGGAAAACGCCTTGTCACGCAATGCAAATGAGTCTCCACCTCCGCAAGAGGACTAAATCGAGGACTAAACTCTCGGAACGACTTTCTTTCTTTCTCTCTCTTTTGAACCTTTATTCTTTTCTTCCTCCCTCGTTGATTCCCCCAGCTGCGTCTCCCGTACTTGACTCTTTCCGTCTCTTTCCGAATTTTTCGACGAGCTATGCGTCTTACCCACTCGGACGTCGACCATCATGGCCAAACGTTTCTTTTTTTCTACTATCTTTCTCTACGTGTAAAGCACAAAGACTCGAACCCGATTCGAGTATATCCTTACTCTCGTACTTAGCTCGTCGAAGGTCTCTGCACGTAGAGTTTCGTGCTCGCACCGAACCACACGCCAGACTTGGCCCCGAGATTTCGTCGCCCCCAACAGCCACACCAGTAAACGCGCACAGTGACGATAATGAGATCCTAATCTCAAAGCTCTCTAATCGTCATTCGCTCTTGTCGAGCCACTTCGCTGAATCGTGCGGCGACGAGAATTTCCGTCTTGGAAGCTCGTATAAAATGTCTGGACGGCAGAACCAGGTCGTATATATCACAACTTTTATTATTACTTCATAAATTAGTATCTCGAGCAATTTTTTGCTCACCAGGAAAATTAATCCACGAAGATCTTACGAATACTATTTTTTGTCATTATTTTTTATTATTGCTTCAACCTCGGAAAAGCTCACTTTCGACTTTTCCATGTTTAATCTCAATAGCACGGCGGAAAGCTCTTTCTCGAAGCATTGAAACGCGGAGAACAAATTTATTTTCATGTAAACTTTATTTGCCCAGAAAAAAACTGGTCGTTTTAAAAACAATTTTTTCATGTCAACACTGAAGAAGATGAATGATTAACCCCGAAAAATATAACGGAAATGATTAGAACGAAAATATAATTATTCTTTTACATTGAATATTGAATTATACGCAAAAATGTTTTTGATTTTATTCGTCGTATATTATTGTGCCAGTGAGTGAGATTCGTCGTAAGTCAGCGAAGGGAAAGGTTATCGTCCTGAACCGAGTGAAAATCACGTTAACCCCCGTACGGGGAAAATCATTTTCACAGGACTCCGAGCGCGGTATTAGTTTCCTTATCGTCGTGTCACGTTGATGCAATCCCATTCGCCGTCTCTTCTCTCGGAAAATATCCAATTAGTCGACTATTAATAAGGGTTTCTTCGTCGCTGGCAACGGTCTCCGTCTCGCGCCCTCGTACTCCGAAATAATGGCACTCTCCGCTGTCCCGTTCGTTTACCGTGTTCGTCTGCGATCCTCGTGCTGACCGTGATTTCCGGAATCCCCCGGAAAATCCGTGCTATGTATCGTGTCGGCAACAATCTCAACTATGCTCGGCCCGCTCTTCACCGCACTACCATCGTTCCAACGACGTTGGGATAAATAGGATCCCGTGAAATTGCTCCCATCTTCGTGTCGACGATGGTCGTCTCGACATTTCATTTCAACGATTCTCCGTGTTCACCATTTACCTCATATCTCGTCTCGTCACGAACCCGAATTTTCGTTATTATTAATATTAATCGTGTTACGAATCAATTGCCCATGTTTTTACGGAGATTTAATATTTAAAAAAACGCTGAGAAAAACGATTCGACGATGACCGACTGCTCGGTCGAATGTCTGACTACATCGGTTCTTTATCTACTCGTCAATTTATTTGAAAGAATGAACAAAATGTCAACGTATAACCTGCATCGGTTCACAATTCAATACCGTGCAGTAGATATAAACGGGACATGTGGACGTGAAAAGTGAAAAAAAGGAAATCCGAGGGTACAGAACCGCAGGAATAAAGAGAGAAAACAAGAGAGCCCCCGAGAGTGGCAGAGTTATTACGTTCGGACTTTGTGAGCGGCGGTCTATTTTCACGGGGGTTGAACAGCGCCTCGGGCCGTACCAAGACAGCGAAAAGAGAGTTGAAAACGAAATTCTATGTAGTACCGACGACCCCCGGTAAAAATACAAAAGCAGCAGAGAACGAAAACAATAGTTATAACAAAATACGTCGATGACCGGGGCCGCACGAAAGAGATTCGAACGAATCAAACTGAAATCTATCTCATGGTATATCTATATGTTTATTGAACAAAAATAACTCGAGATGTGTCGACGAACGTTGCAATTTCGACTGATGAAAAATGCTGAGATTATTTGATGAAGTTTCAATGATTTTTGTATGCTTATAGTTTTTTGTGATCTCAGAGTGTTCTTATTATCTGAACGACCCCGCCGGAATGAGCTGTAATATATATGACCCCAATATTGTTATTTTAAACGAAGGAGCATAAGTCTGCCGGGCGTGATGAAATTTATTTATTTAAGAAAAGGCTCTATTTTTCAATTCGTTTATTATTAACGTCCAAGATGATATCAATCTTGCCACTAGATTTGATAGTTCACGGAAAACCCGGAACCACGATAGAACTTCGTCGAGCTTCATCGAAATTGGCACTGATATGGTCTTGATAACGAATACAATATAAATAATTATTGCAAAAAGTCTCGATTTAAAGAGGAAATTCAGGAGTAACAGATCACGCCATCGTCAATATTAGATATTTAATAGCAGACCCTTGATTAAATCTTAATCTTATATTTCAATTACTCTGCGATGGATACGGAGATTGAATAGACTGCGATGATGACGTGGTGACTGAAATTCGATTGCCTTAAACTCATCTCGAATTTCACTTCTACTAATTTCTCCAGTAGACCAAATGAAAAGTAATCATTGTTATTGAACAATGCTGATAATAATTTGATTAGCGAAATAATTTTTGAAACTGTACTCCGTTCATGAGGTTTCTTCTTGAAAAATAACGACGATAGGCAATCGTTGAGTTCGGGTCTTGCTTTCGACACAAGTCTTAAGCTCCACACTACGAGGATAAAGACCTCACTTTAGAGGTGCATAGGGATACGAAAATCTCATATGCTGCTGCGTCGAACTTACCGGAATCGACTGACGTTCGCTGGTAGTCGATACTGTTCTAAGCAGCAGCAGCTGCTTCTGCTAATGGTAGATAGGAGACAGCGCCAATTGTTGGGTAGTTGAATTAGCAATTCAAGAGCTTAGTGGCACAATGTATCTTCAATGTGTCGATATAGTCTCATAATTTTAGGGAATGTTTAGTTCTACGACAAATGTCCATAAATGGCCTGATCGCTCGATGGCCGGTTACGTATCGACGGATCCTTTGCTTTCAGTTGGCAAAGTACAATTTAACTACGTGATCGAGAGATATGAACTGTAACCTGCTGATCAGTAGTTTGAATAATGATTGAGCCTCTTTTATTAATTCTCTTTGAACAACAATTCCGGACTCTTCTCGTCCTTCAACTTAATTTAGACTCGCTAGTCTGTTTGATAGATTTTAATGGAATAAAGGCTTGGAATTAAAATATTTTTAATGAGTAGAATCAAACAGAGTTAGTTTTGTCCCGTTACTCAATTGAATTCAATACGCGTAGTTTTGTCTATCTTATTTCAATTCGGTTGAATATTAGGGTATACTTCTGAAAGAAGTTTACTCGGCTCTTAGATTTGAAGTACATATTATCTGCTTTAGATTATTGAAGCACATTTTGAGATCATAAAGCAAGATCGATTCTGCATTAGACTAACAGGTGAAAAATATTATTTGACTATTCAAAATTGATTTTTTTTTCATAAATATTGATTTTCGAGGATTGAAACTGAGTGCAATACATGACATTACGCTCACTCGAGATAGGGAATCATGGATCCCACAATGAAACTGTGTAATCAATCTCAGTATTATTCGTTTCGTTTCATATGATTCTTCATTATATATTGATTCAGAAAATTCTACAAAGCCATTATTACTTCCTTCTCACTCTTTACTCACTCCTCTCTCATCCACTCATACCAAAGTTTTTAACGAATATTTTACACACACATATTTGCGCTTTCCCAATTTGTCGGTTTTAATCAGGCCATATTCAGCCGGATTAATAAAATGTTTCCCACGCTTTAATTGGAACGCAAACGTACTTTTGTGTAATACAATAATGCAATAATGATGAGAGGGAAAAATCTGGAAACGATATTTGGATATTCCAAAGTTTACACATCGTGTTTGCTCAGCTTAGGTGCGTACGGTCCAGGATACTCCTCGTCAAATATAGAAGTAATATACAGTCAAGTTTGAAACTCAAAGTATATTCGGAGGTAGGCCGTTCTTCTAACTAAATTGGTCTCGTCAAAATGCATCCGTCCTAGACAATGGCTTGAAGCAGAGAGCGTCTTAGCGCGTGTTGGTAAACCGCAAGCGTTATTTTCGTGTATTTTCTTCAAAGTATCGTAGCCGCTAGTGCTACGCTCTAGTGGCTCTTTCATCGAAGCAAAGACCTTGTTTAAATGTTTCATCACAATTGTTTTTATCGCCAACAATTGTTAAACAAGCAGCAAGTTGAAACTTGATATTTGCTTCCTCAGAATCGTAGGTAGTGAACGAAGATTGCTTTATAATGATCCAAGAATGAGACAAATTCGGGTGACGTATATACCACTTCAAGATCTTATAGAATGAGGATGACATCACGTGGACTGAATTTCAAAAATCTACATTCCTCTAATAGGGTGCGAAACGAAGTTTTAAATATTCAACGTTCCGATCGATCAATAACCTGAATGAAAATGCTGCGAAAATAAATATTCTGAATCGGCTCGCTTCCGACTGTCATTGTTCTCAAAGATAAAGATCCCAAAAGCAAACCACTGTCGGGTCAATATTTTCACAGGCTTCAATCGGCCGTCCAAATAAGATAATCTGCCCTACGCCGAGACAAAGTAAAACCATTGTCACGATCTATCTATCTGCCTCCGAATTACTGCCATCTTCATGCGGTTAAACGAGTTACGCCACTATACCTATCTATGTGGAGCCGGGATTTTGATCTTTCGGAATATTGACATTTGGATCCATGCCGATTCGAAACATTTATTTTCGGAATATTCCAATTAGATTTGTTGACCTGTCGAAACGTTGAATATTCGGAACTTCGAACCGCGCTGGTTTAATATAGCTTGATATTCGGTTATTCGTGCCCTCTATCTCCCTTGAGTTGAGAATCCCCGTCGAGGGCACGCTTGTATGTTTGCAAAAGTAAAGAACGACACGCGCTTTTACTCCGAAAGCCGGATCTTTTTGTTCAAGAGATCCCGCTATGCTGTTGGTTTGACCTATAAAGGGGCCATGGCTCTCCTGAGTATCCTGCACGCACCGCTCTAATCCAGCAGCCTGGATCTCGGCACGCGAGATGCGGTACATAAGAAAAGACTTGGTGGGGGACGTAGCACCAGCGCATGATATCACATGATATCACAATGACGAGGCATGGAATCACGAAATACCATTATGAAAGAGACATGATATCACGAAATACCATGATGAAAGGGGCATGATATCACATGATATCACAATTATACCGCACGATATCGAATGATGTCGTTGATAACATTGATGTCGTGGATTGGTCGTGTATTATCAATTGACGTTTAAATTTTTGACCACATCGTGTATAATTGTACGTATGGCATTGTTCTGCGCCATATGTATGTAAGGGTAGTTGTTATGTGGGTCATTTTTTAATTCCGTTTCGGACGGCTAGGTGAATACGATTCAAAAAGATATTGATATGTCGAGCCAATTCCGAACCTGCTAGTTCAATTCTATCACTCTCGCGTGAACAGGCGAAGTTCCTGATTTAAAATACCCGCAATTTTTCTACTTTCCGGTAATTAGCTTGTCAAAACGATTAACTGTTCCTGACCGATCTCTATACCATATGAAATTAACGAGTATGAACCCTACTTTCACGAATAGATAGTCATACGTGAGTCATATTATGCCACGTTTTTACCATTTCTCTGACGATCCACATTGATTGTAGTTATGAGAGAAGGTTATTTAGGGTATTTTACGGTGATTTAGGGGGTGGGGTGCAGATTCTAGTGATTTATAAATTGTTCGAATAATTTCGATGATAATTTTCGGAGAAACAGTGCGAACGTGGCATGACATGTCCCATAGATGTTCTTTTCGTGAGAGCATGGTTCATATCTGCTAATCCCGTATGATACCGGATGTCCCAGGAGCAGCCACTAATATAATCCGTTAACATAATTACCGAAAGTCGGAAAGGTTCCATGTCTTTCAAACTAGAATCTTCACCTAATAAGGGGGAATGTTAAGAACTAGACTGGAAGTTTTAAAATAAGCTTAAACTCTTTGTGTTCTTTTGGGAATTGATTTCCAAGCTGCGGCAATAAAAATTCGAACATGACTTAAATAACACCAACCCTGCTATTACAATAGCAGATATTGCAATAGGTCCGGGATCTGAATTTTCAGGAGCTTAATACAAAATCTTGTGCTCAATAGAATAGCATTTCTTCACTCGCAAGGTGTCCATTTCAGAGGTTCGCTATTCCTGCAATTTGTATTTATATCAGAAGCTAATACAAAGAGCAGACCCCAAACCCTTTCTCCTTCATTCGGCAGTCATCCGACGTCCGTAGATCCGTACTTCTTTTTCTCGGGTTTTCGACGGACGCGACGGAAATAAAAAATGTGCAAAGAAGCTAGCAACCCGACAAAGACCCCCCAAGCGTGCGACGTGCGCTGATTTTCACGGAACTGCAGTTGTGGCTGGTGACCGTGGAGACGAGCCGTGTCCAGGGTGTTGCGCGTGTGCTGGAATGGAAGTTGTAAAACTGGGGGACAACGAAATCCACGGGCGGGCGAGCGACGACGAAGGTGGGGGGGGGGGGGGGGGGTGCTCGTAATTATTAACTGCATCGCAGGAAGCAACAGAAGCTCGCTACAATTAGCACAGCCCGGGTGATGGGTAAAATGAATTATCATCCAGCGAGCCTTTGCCCGAGTCTTCGGGAATGAGGCGGAGATAAAGCGGAACTGGACGAGCCCGTTGGGGAAAGTACGGTGGGAGACGAGGCAAAAGCACGGGTTATTAGCGCCTGGGTCGCGGGATTCAATTACCTGCAAAACAGACGGCTCAGTGCGCGTGGCGGCACGATCGTCCATGTCTATACACGTCAGGCAGGAATATTTTCAGCAAATTCACTTTATCCTCTCGCTCCTTCCTAGTTGCAATTTTGCAATGAATCGTGATACCAACACCGCTGTTTGGCACACACTGTGTTAAATTCTCGAGCTATCCTAGTTGGCCCAATTTCAGTTGGGAAATCCGAAACGGAAGCTCGCCACGGACTTTTTTTCGCTGCGATATAATGGGAAAAAATTCAACGATAGAGCGATAAAAACGAAAATAAATGGGTTCCACGGTATCATGAAGGATGATATTAGAAAGAAAGTTATATAAATGGTGAACGTATTTTTATCTTGATCTTCTCATCAACAGCGATTCGAGGTATTCGATTCGAAACCGTTTCAATATTTCGGTAGGACGTCCTCATTGGAAGGAAGAAATAGTTTTGAAAAAGACCGGAAGTAATAACGAGGTTCAATTGCATCGTTTGAGCTTCGATCGTCTATTTTCCTGATGCTAAAAATTCCCGGAAATTCAATAATCAATTGACATTCAATTTTTGAACTCGATAAAGGATACATTCGATATTCCGAATGAAAAGTTATTAATACAAATTTAAGATTTCTTTTCTATTACCGAACATCGCTCGTTCAATCAACTTCGCATACGGTACCGTCTGGACGCCGGGAATTCCCCGCGAATTGTAGAAACGGAGAAGCGTAAATGCAGACTGACCCGGAAGAGTTGTCCGGGCGTGTATCTCATATCTGTCTCTGGGTTTTTCCTCGCTTCGTAATTATATTTCTCTACGCCGTTGAATTTTAGCCGATTCCACGAGATTGAGAAGGCAAGGAAATATGAAAAAGACGAAACGAACGAATGAGATGGAGAAAAAGAAGAAAAAACAAAACAGACAGTTTTGTCTGAAAATCATAGCGGCTCGACGCCTCGCGTTTTCGCTTTCTCTCGCGCAACCGGAAATTAAAGATTCAACGAGCCGGGGTTAATTTCGGTAACAGATTCGTGAAACAAGAGGAAGGAGATAAAAGCAAGAGAAGAGCTATCCGAGAGTGAGGTGAGATGTGCCGGGTTATAGCGCAACCCTTCGTACCTCCGAGCTGTAATAATGGAAATCGATGAGCTATCGCACTCGTCCTTCAACCCTCTCCCGGTTGGTACGTCCGAGTGAGCCCTGGCAGCCCGAGTCCGATGGCAAACGCTCGGCGTCGTCGCTAAGCCTGGTAGTACCTCGACAATCTCACGAGAAATTACAAATTGACGCGTACCACACCATCAAAGCCTTAATATCTCCATGAGCCCGACTATAGTTCTGTTCTCTGCGTACTTTGCCCTCCGTCCAGTCCTTCGCATCTCTATTTTCATCTCAGAACGACGTTTAATCGATCCGTGACCAAAGCGCCAAGAATAACACCCTGAAAACACCATTCTTCCGCAATACAATGTCTTTAGAACTTTTCTGATATTGCTAAAAATATACAGCCAGACGCGTTGTTCAAAGTCCAATGATATTCGAGAGAACAACCGTCCCGTGGTTTCTGATGTATAGAATAAGCATTAATTAATAAATCTTCCAGCGTGTTTCTAAATATTTCCCCTACATTCGACTCACGCCCACTATCTATTTTAGAAATTTCCTTTTCCCTTGAGAAGACGGACTACAGCGCCCAGTGCGAAGGTGACAGCGCTATCGGCGCTCACTGCGGAGAAAGATAGAAGGAGAGAGCGTTTGTAGTCCATCGTCTTAAACAAAAGAATCACTCACTCTGAATATTCTAAACTTAACGAAAACTTCTATTACGACTGCTTGCAGGAACAATGCAGCGGGATGCTGCAAAATCTCAGCGACAAGATAAACAGCCGGCATCAGGAGGTGCACACGCATCCCTTGCTTTCGATATTCAAAATGGCCGAGGTCGAGGTCAAGTTGCCCGAGGGCAGTGCCGCCAGTGGATTGACGGGTACGTCCTGGCTTTTCGTGATGCTCGGGCTTATCGCGAATCTTCTATCGCGTTCCAGCATCTTATTGTCAAACACGAGTTTGAATCTTCGGACGTCCCAATGCAACCCGGTCTCGTGACAGAGACTACATCATTGTGGGGCACGGTGAGCGCGATTTCGATCGTAGCTTCGTTATTGTCATACTCGATTGTAATAGTACTGTATCCTGTGTTATTGTGCGAAATATGACGAAGAGCAATGCGCGTGAGTGTTCGCTTGAAGACGCGAGACAGCTGTGTATACCACACAATTGGACCTAGAGACATTCGTTGTGTACGTATGTGTCAGCTCATGGCTAATAGCTATACCGTATAAAGATGAAATTTAGAAGAGAAATATATATTACGAATAATCGATAAACATTGGAACACGTTCTTCGATTACGGGGCTCGTCGTACTCCACCGTGATCGAAAATTGGGCACTGATCTCAATAAATCCACCGTATCACGATTGAAAGAAAAAAAATTCCGGGATTAATTTTTTTCTTCTCGTAGTACTGTATTATTTTTATTTGCTTCTAATCCATTCTTGTTGCGTTGAACATCTGAACAAAAGACATCTTTGAAATGTTTAACGTAGATAAAAAATCTTATAAGGTATCGCCAAGTATCGTTCACCGAGAGAGCCTTCGTTGATCTTGACACTGGAGTCTCATCCGAGGGACGCGGGAGCAAGCCCGCGTTGTAGCTTTACGGGCCGGAAGACAGGGAAGCAAAGATGAATCGAGACCACTGTCGGTCTCTCTCTTTTTTTCTCTCTCCCTCCCGTCCCTTCTTTCCTCTCTCCATCTATCAGACCACCCTAAGCCACCGTTTCTGAATATCGTTCAACCTTCCCACAATCGTCGTTACGGAAATTACTTTCGCACGCGCGCCATTCTTACACGGGGATATCCGCGCCCCCGAATCTCCGCGGAGCCACCTCCCATCAGCTTCGCCCTCGAGAACCTCACGACCGATTTCTTCCCCTTTTTCTTCGCTCGGCTCACCGAAGCTCCCGTAAACCTTCTGCCCAACGCGGCTCGTATCCGATTTCACCGCCGACACTTCGGCCAACGTTTTTTCCCTTATCTGCGTTGTTTCGCAACAGCGCGAATCCTCCACACGATATTCGTTATCAAACTCCCGGATACATCCGTGCTTCGTCACGATTTCAAGGGCGAAGCCTTCTGTCACCATCGCACACTTCTTTGACACGACGTTTCGCTGCTACTGTTTTTTTTTTATCGTTTGAACGAACTCGAGGAAGTCTGACAGTTTCGTGTCACCCTCGCTGGCACAACATCGAAGCTCAAGCTTCAACGAAGAGGACGAAGGGATGGTGAGGGCGTTACCATCCCTATTGAAAGAAACGCGTTTCATCTTTAAAAAAAACCCCCCGCGAAATTAGCATACATACCATTTCTTGTAAATACTGATTTATGTCGTCTTTGCTCCGGTGAAAAAAAAAAAAACACTGTTTTTTCCTCGTTGCAGTGCGAAAAAATATCGATTTTCCGTGCTCACATCGAACAAGTCGCTCGGCTTTAACTCCAACGGCTATTAATAATATGCCGGAATTTAGAGCTTGTCCTGATATTACCGAGCGTTCTGTAGATACTAGAAGAGAAAATGAAAAAATGCCGGTATTCGTGTGAAGGTAGAGACGAGCTTTTTTTTTTTTTCGCGAACATGAATTTTTCAAATTTCACGGATATATTGGGCGTGTCATTCATCGCGAATTGTACGAGCAACGAGAATCGTCGAACGTGTTTCATACTCGCCGTTGCGTTGTCAAACGCGTCGTTCAACCGACGCGTAACATTAATAATATAAATTATAAACAAATTGTGCGACGAGCGACGAACAAGAGAAAAGCGAACTATCATTGACGTTGAGGAAGGATCGAACAATTCTTTCGTCCCTTCCAACGTCAATGCCCTGCGCTAGCTATAACAATACCTTATCAATAAGCAAAGATCGATCATACGTCAAACTGAAATAAGGACATGCCCCGAAAAATCCAAACTAGCGAGAGCGTTGCCGGCACTTGTATTATCACACAAATTTATCTTATCATGAAAACGACCAACGTGCAACGTTGCGTTTAACGAATCGTTCTCGTCGTCGCGACGAAAAAAAAAAAAAAAAAAACAAGAAAAAACTATAGAATATCGTTTGTATATTATATCATATAAAATTACGTTGAGAGCTGCGAGACAAGGACATAATTCGTTTGTAGATGAACATTTGTTGATCGTTAAATAGCGAGTGATCGATACTGCGTGGGTTCGCGAAAGCATAATTCGTCGGATGCTCGCAAACTTTGCACAGTATAAAATCCACCATCGTAATGATCGAGTGCCCGAACCTATTCCTAACGAAGCTAAAATTCTGGTCTTATAATACGAAATCCAGATCGTTTTTTCGAAAGTTAAAAAAAACGAAGAGAAAAAACGTGCGTGTAAAGAATGGAAGGAACGCGGTGTGGGTGAAGAGAAAGGAGAGCAGTGGTAGTACGAGAAATAGAAAAGAAACGAGAAGGAAAAAAAAAAGGATATTTACAAAGTCTTAGAATTTTTACGAGGGTGGCTCAAGTGGACCATCGATAACGTGGTGCAGCGAGGAGCGAGTCGTGAATGCTTAATGCGCGTACCTTATAACCGCAGTACCGCTCGGCAAGAGGGAACGATGATAGCGGTTGAACCGCGAGGTAGGCTTTCAGTAGAAAGGTGCTTAAATCGATCAGACGCAGTCGTTGAGCCGTATTCTCTGCGTGACAGAAGTTGTACAGTCGTTGGATAAACAGCGATGCGCAACATAGTAAACTGATTCGAAAGGTGGTGTTTCGAAGTTCCGAATGTTCAAAGTTCCGACGAGGCAAAGCTTAGAAAATGCTCCAATAGAAATGACCGATCAAAAATCGGTTAAAAAAGATCGATCAAAACATAACCGGTCGAAACGTTAAATTTTCGAAATTTCGCACCGTCGAAACTTTGAACATTCGAAAATTCGAACAACGCCTGGGCGCTGGCGCGGTTAGTCGAGTTTTTCCTTCGATGACCAGCGACCGTAACTTCTGTAACGCGCCACCGGCACTGCGGACTATATCTAATCTACCGGCAACGGGGAAACGTACCAGCCCCCGCGTGGACTGTGCGTGGTGCGCGACTTGCCACGGTTATCGGAAAAGCAATAATGCACGGAGCTTACGATACGTCGGCGAGAGCCAAGTCGCGCCATGGCACCGTTGCTTTCCTCTCTCTCTCTCTTCCTCTCTCGTCCACCCGCGCCTTCGCCTTTTTTTCCTCAGTCTTCCCGTACAAAGAATGGGTCACGTCACAAGCCACACGATCGTTTGCATGAAAGCTCGCGAGAACCCACGCAGCGTTGTACGCATATAATATCATGTACATTGCTGATAGACGGGAGAATGGAATGCTCGAGAATATACCGATAAACTTGTGGAAATAAAAAAAAAAAAAGAAATTACGTTATAGTTCGTAATCTCGATCCGCGGTAGCTGCATTGCTGACCTCAGATCGCCTTCACGCCGATCGTTAAATTCCATCGGTCTATTTTCTCGTTCCCATTATTCTCGTATCCCGCACTCGGTCGCGGTCTCTCGGAAAGTTCGTCCTGCATTCTTCGAATCCCCGACAAACCGGGAATGAACAGGAGTTGAGAACACGCGCGTGTAATATATTCTCTGAAATCGCGATATGCGGAATGAGAAACCGAGTGGAAAATTAAAACAATATGTATATATGTATGACGATTCGATATATACGAGTGTGGGTGTTCGCGCGCGCGAGTATGTGTGTGAGTGTGTGTAGATATAGTAACCGCTACTATCCTGCATTATTTAATCGATCGGTTTGGAGCGCGATCACGCTACGGCTGTTGTATTAAACGCGATACGATTGTGACGCAACGGAACACTGCGGCAGCAATAATCGTGTAATAGAGAGGTTACTGTCGTAATTGGTTCACGTCGAACTCTAGTCGTTCTCACGGAAAACTCTGTACCGTGACTTTGCCGACTCCGAAAAAATTCTTTTCTCCGACAATTGATTTTATATGAACTACTTTATCACCGCAGCGACAGCATTTTCATTTAAAACGCGCGTTTTGAGTAAGAAGGCGATGAATTTTTGCCGTCGCATTTAATAGATAAAAATTAAATTTTCGAAATCGTGTACAAATTTATTGCGACGAGGTTACAACGAGTTTTTTTTTTTTTTTTTGTAGTGGCTCCGTGGCTCCAGTCTATGTGCATTCGCTGCAGGGTGGAAACACGCAGCTCCGGATTCCCGGAAGTAATTTAAAAAATATATACATATTCGATTTTGGAATGAAATGTGTAGGAAGAGAAATAACTATCGATATATCGCAAATTTGTATACATCCTCGACTCCCTTCAATATATATACACCGCTGCTCCATGTATCCTCCAACAAAAATGGAAGTGGCAATTTCTCGAACGAACTTCAACTGCGCGCGTATCAATGACGGAGAAAACGGGTCGGTCGCGTTGTGAGAGATCAAATTTTCTCGACTACCAAGAATTAACGAGTCGCAGTTATCGGCACATCGAGCAATGAGAGACCGGCAGAGAATCATGACTAATCCGGATCGTTATCGGCTGGCATTTACACTCGTTTCTGCAAGAAAAATTAAAAAACAAAACAGAACGGAAACAAGGTGGGGGTGAAAGAAAAAAGACGGTGTTGAAAGCGATGGGAGGTATCCAATTACGAAACGATAACGGTGAAAAAGAAAGAGAAGGAAGAGATACGCAAATTGAACGAGTGAATTAAACGTACGTTTCGTTGTTTTTACGGTATATTCGGTCAAATGTAGACGGACAGAGCCGACGCATGCGCTCGCCACGTACGTAATATCGAACAAGCGGTCGCTGGGAATAGCCACAGACGTCGGTTAATGATGATCGACGCGGACCGAGAGGACCAGCGGGAACACGAGCGCGATGGACTATGGGGAGGTGCTCAAACACTTATTTCTCCTTATAGAAATCAATATTTGACTATTTTATCGATTTTTTCCGAGCGTTTGGACGCATCGATTATATTTTGTGTCTCACAAAATACGGTTGTTATTTAGGTCGTGTTCGAATTTTCATTAGAGCGCTAAGTAATGGATTTGAAACAAAAAAAAAATGTTGAGTCTATTTTGAAACGTCTTGTCAAATTCTTACTATCGCCCCTAACCAGATGAAGATTCCCGTTTTTAAGACATAACTTTTTTCGAACCGTTCGGTAATTATGTTGGCGGGACGACTAATTACTTCTGGAAAAAACGAACACTATATAAAATGCATGGGTGTAACTGTGTAACTTACTTTCACGAAGCAAAATATATGTATATGGGCAATCTCATACACGGTTACGTCGTTTCTCTGACGATTATCATCCAATTTATTGAAATAATTTCGCAATAACTAGAATATTTGAGCGTCAATTGGCCCTACATTGATTGGGTTTGTGAATGAAGGTTAGGTTGGGTATTTTATGAAAATTCTGGGGGTGCAGTGGGGCCCCGAGACTCTCACATATACGAGTTATTTCAAATTGATTTGAATAGATGGAATTATAATCAGCAAACGAACCGTGTAAACGTGGCATGAGATGAACCATCTATGTATACTTCATTTCGTATAATTAGGTCTGATACCCGATAATTTCATGTGATATTGGATATTTTTAGGAATAATTACCGCTAACATAATTACCGAAGGGTAGAATAATTGCGTGTATTGTAAAAACTTTTATCTCGCCAGGGCTTATTTTAGAATTGGATGAGAAGGTTCAAAATAGGCTTCAACTGCTTGTTTTTTTTCCGGAATCGATTTCTGCGTCATCCTAATCACATCTAGAACATGACTCGAATGACAATCACCCTAGAGTCCCAAACACGGCCAACATTGTTACTCGTCGAACGTTTTTTCACGGTGCTCAGTGCTCGATAATCATCGGGTTCGCTGCAACAATAATAGACATTTTCCCGTGAGTTCGACCAAAGTCATCGACGTGGTCGCTACGACAGTAAACCGCGACTGAAACGGATGCATGAAATACAAACAAACTAAGACTTTGTACATCTCTTACAATTTGAATTGTATATTTTACATATTTATGTTTATCATTTTATGAAAATGAATTTTACGTAAGCCTTTGCACAGTATTCGGTGAAGTCTGAAAAGCCCAACATATCATGCAATTCGTATGCATTTATATACTGTACTATACACACGACCGAATTGTAATTATTGTATCATAGTTTTAATGCGACAATGATGTTGCTTGTTTTTCTTCTTTCAAAAACATATTTTGGCTGTGCCACTGCGAGTGTTACGAAAAAAACTAACGATTCCCGTGGCCGATCGTTATTCCCGTTCTCGCTTGGGACTCATGGTGAGATCTATAACTCTGAACTGGCAAGATGTGTATGCATTCGACAATAGTTCACTTTTCAACGATTCATGTGCTACGCAGGGTGAGAAGGACGAGAGTGAGGACCCGAAGCAGGGTGACCGACTCCGTGCCGACGTAACGTCGAGAATACCAGCGAGACCGAGAAATAACGCATTTATTCGTGCCGTGGGAAAGATAACTTCTGTGTGTTGCGTGGCGCTTACGTGCGTGATATACGAGGAAATGTCTGTGGTTTAGAGGCAAAACCAAATAAGTCCATTTTTTTGAAATATTAAGTAAGATTCTTATAATTTGAACTATGAGCGACGTTTTGAGTCACGGGGATGCCTAAAATTAGACATACAGGAAGAAGTTAATGCGATTTACCTGACTAAGTCTATTTTGGAAGCGAATCCGAATAAGTGCAACATAATTTTTTCATCCATGAGTTACAAACCATTGAAATCTCACCGAATGCGTCCTCGAATAGTACCAGAAACTCAGTGTAACCTCATAATTATTATTTTTCAAATCGATTTGTCCGCTTCGATAAAACGTTCGCAACGTATATTCGTTGTAGGTCGAAAACTCTTTCGATGGACTCATTCGTATTTGTCTCCAATCCACAGATGTAAGCATGAAATTGGACTAACGAATCTACCGACGATCGTTCTAAATGTTGAGATATCGAATATCCAAAGTGCGCAGGAGACTAACTGCGTGTGTTGATGAATGTTGAGTTGACGAACGAATAGCTGCTTCGAAAACTCTCCGAATGAACAAGAAAACTCCGAGAATAGTTTTTGTCGCGAAAAAAAACTTCGCAGGTTGAGTCGTACTATAAATAATAAAATGATCGATACGTCTGACCAAAGCCCGACTGTATCTACTCGAACCCTAGTGAAATTACGCTGGCAGCCGGGTGTACGTGTATCAACGACCGTAACTACTGGGCCGTGCGATAACTACTTCGTGAATGAAATATCATTTGTAAAATGGATAATTGATATACCGCGCGAAGGCTCATCGTTATTGGCTTCATTTCGTACGACGCACATGAAGTTCAGTCGGATAAACGTTGAATATCGAAGGCAAAGCGAAACGAGTGGAAACGGCGTAAGTGCCCAGACGACACACACGAGCGCGTGTTGAACGAAATTTTTTTAATTTGAACGCTCGAGATTAACCTTATAATATCATACGACAAACACGTGTTGTCAGTCGCACAGATTCCAAAATCGAGTATCATTACAAACAAACGAAACAAAAAAAAACACAGACACACAAAAATGAAAACACAGTGGTTCCAATCGAACATATCAAGGCCCTCGACGAAGGGCCAGCCAATTAACACGTTCAACTCTTGTTTATCGTAGATTGAGTTTTTTTTCTACGCTTATTAAATGAAACGGGAGCACGATTAAGCATCACAAGTCGCACGTTTGTCGAGACACCGAGACCCTCGAACTACGCATTTTTCCGTCTTCTTTTCATCGATCTCGCTTACTTCGGCAATTAATTGTTGGATCTGGTTTTTTTTTTATTATTCCGTTTTGCAGCTCTGCAACAGCTTTTTCATGTGTAACGTATTGTGCAGGGTAGAACGAGGGTCGTGGCTTTCGCGGACGTGTTACAGTGATGAAGGTATACCAAGTGGCAGGGGTCAGAAATCGATTTTTCGCGCGGTGTATGTTGATATTATGAAAAATAAAAAAAAATAACGTGGTATCTTATACGCGTCGGCCCCGATCTTAGTCGTACAAGCGTGAAAGCTCACGTCGTAAACTCGTTTTCTGCCTCATCGATCGAACGTTGACGGAAAAATACAGCTCGCGAAATTACCGACCGTTGTGAGAAAATTCAGACGCAACCAAACCCCACTTTGCTGTTGCGCAAAGACGCGTCGATGTTCGCAAGCTCGTGAGCAAAAGCTTCGACGAAAGCTCGCGCGACGTTGGAAAAATGATACCGACTGTCAAGAAAGCGAGGAATCTCGATTATCGAGGAAAGGCAAATTCATCCGTGGCTCTATAAATTGTTTTTTTTTTCTTATAAAACGATCGTTCGACGTGGCAGCACGAGAGTTAAGCCTCCCTGACAATTCCACGGTAGATAATTAATGAAGCGACAAGAAATAATAATAATAACGCATGACCCAAAATCCATACATCGTACGATTCCTAATGTGAAACACGTATATTAAAAATTAAACACATAAAGATAAAAATATATATTTTTTATTACTTAAAAACGCCATCTGACCCCGGCCACGTGAGCAAGATATAAGCCCGTATTAAGACTACTGAAGTAAAAATATTACTGATAATTTAAGATGTATAATCCAAGCGAAAAACAAACAGAATAAGAGTAGCGCACCGCTAAAAATGCTTGAAATACTTCCTAAATACAAAAAAAAAAAACGACTCACGTATATATCTTCGGATATGTATATAATATATATATATATATATATCTAGACTTAGTCCAATCCAAGTTGTGTACAACGACGCTCATATTCTACGGCAAGACTCGTTTAAATTGTAATCGACGTTCGAGGTAACTCGTCGTACGTGGATCGCAAATCGATACGCTCACCGTATCCCGGACGATTCGAATGACGCAATTCCCAACCCATTGTCACCGAAGACAAAAAGTGCTCGAATTAAAAAAAAAAAAATTGGGACGCAATTATGCAACGATAGTCGGAAAATGTATAAATAAGCGAAAAATCGGGAAAAAATAAGCCGGGATGCTCATTATGTTCCTCGGTGCTCGAGTGAATGAAAAGAGAGACAAAGACGAGAAGAATAGTCGTACCATCGGAAATGTCCGTAGCGCAAAACCAATTGCCGATGTAACGCAATGTACGTATATGTATGTACATAATAATATCTACTCAATTAACGAATATTAACGAGAATACCTATAAATAATAACTGACACAATGGGGGACGAAAGGTAGGCAAAAACGCGTCTCGAGTTTTTTGTTTAATAAAACCCTGGGTTTGTCGATCGATTGTCGAGAGAACTCATGGAAAACACTATTTCAGCGGTGGGGAGGATGCGAGCGGCGAGCGAAACGTGTGTACGATATATTATACATAAGTGCGACGGTGCGATTATATCAATGATGATTAAAATGAGTGATGAGAGAATAAACAGAGAGAAGATAAAAAAATTGTTATAAGTTACAATAAAAACAATTAAATTACCGAAACGTTGGTAAATAAACGAGATTGAGTCTCTGTTACTCGAGAATTAAAGGCACGAGTGTTCTTCATTATGCCATGTCAATTCTGCACTTCCTGAGCACTGCTATCCTAATTATCCCAAAAACCCGGTCGGATAAAATTGTAACTGTCAACATTTTCATGAAATTCGAAAACGGAAATCTTCGGAACACGCAGAAAAAAATTCTAGCAATGATGAGTATAATAATATTATTATTGTGCATGAATCGAGGTGAGTACAATATGATTAATTAGTGCTGTCTAATCGGACGTGTATCCGGATGTGTCATTTATCGATCGACCAACACCACATGCGTTTTATCCAAAAGCTCGACTTATGCTGTTATGATATGAAGGCTGAAGGTCTGATCGTAAAAATCGTACAGAGCTCGGGTTACGATACGAATAAAGGATTGAGTTAATATCAGTCGGATGACCATAACTGACGTATATATTTTCTCTCAGCTCGAGAATATCCAGAAGAGTATTATACATAGAGAGATATAAGTAAGCAAGGGGCTGCTTCCCTCTTAGATCGTGTTTGACGCGACCCCGCGACCACGCCAGCTTAACCCCACTTACCCCCTCGGCCGCACGAGCCCAGGAGGATTTAAAACTATATTTCCACGTCGAGTGGGACACAAAAGACACCCGAGCCACCCCTACCTACCGCAACAACCGCCCCTTCACTCTCCCGACCGGATTCCTTTGCAAACTTTGCTTTGCACTTTAATACGCTGCAGTCTTTTTCATCCTTCATCTAGCCCTAGGCATGTGACCCCATACTGAAATATAACGAGCAAACGTTTCACCCACAAAGGAAAAGCCCATCCGAGTGCGGAGAAAACAACTCGTTTTCAACGTTTTCTCGCAAATTGACGTCCAGGATGGAGACAAGAAGACAATATTATTCCGACGAGTTTATCTCACCATTCTCTTTCGTTTGTATGGAAAACATTTTTTCCCATGAATCTACCTACAAAATGTAAATTAGTATTCCACTGAAGAATCGTTATTATTTTTATATTTTCCATCAAGGATTCGAACTGAAGTCCTGTTAATTATAATTAAAAGATCTGAATGTTCCCCTCCATGTGTGATGTGGATTCTCGAATTTGAAAGATTCTAACCTTTCATCCCCACATTATCGACTTTATTCTTAAATAGTTTACGTGTACCGTTCCTAATTTGGAATCCCCAGGCAATTACGAAAAGTCAAAATCCAATTGCGGGCTGACGTAAGAAATTTAAAAATAAAATGCAATCGGCGACGAAAATATTTCTCAACATCGGGATATTAGTAGTTCGGATAATATAGATTGATCGGAAACCACAATAGAGAGAGTTTCTAAACGATCCAGAAGTATAGCGACGAATAGAGCTCCAGTGTCGTTCGGGCTTTCGTCTCCGTGGTGAAATCTTGTTAGACCAACGATGGAAGGCGTGACCGTATCCATCGTCCACGCGGAAGCCCGAGACTGCGCCTGGTCTATACACGAGCCTTAGTGAGAGAGAACGGCATCGCGTATCCAAACACACGGTCGTACACATAAGCCACATTGGATCCGTTCGATGATACTGACCGTCTCACCGTTATTTCTTTCGAACGTTTCCTCGTAAAATATTGCAGTAACTCGGTCAGTTTCGTCGTGCGAGAATAGTTTTGCAGTGATAGAGAAGCCCGGTGGTGTAAGTGTCTGCTCGCGAATTTACCACTACTACTGACACACAGCCGCCCCTAACCACACGCACACACTAGTCACGGTGCGGATATGTGATTGCACCTTTCACAGATCCGTTCACCGGCAGGTACCCCGCGGCACATAAACGTAGGAAACGCCAGTCCATAGAAGCGACGCGACGGAGACGAGAAAAAGCCGGGGAGGCAAAATCGTGGAAGGGATGAGACGCCAAATGCGAGGGAATAAGAAAGAATGACTGTAGACCGGTAAAAGAAAGAAAGAGATGACAGCGAACGCGGACAAGAGGGTGAACGAGAACGGGAAATACAGAGACAGCGCGAGTAGGGCTTAATCAGTTAGTCGATAGGCAAATTGGCTTAGAGACGACGGAGACTGAGGGTTGGTTTGCAGTAGCAGCCCCCGTGCGTTGCCCGGTGCTACACGGAGCGAAAGTACGAGACCACCGAGCGCGAGACACTTACGCAAACTCAACGAATTCACCGCAGGTGAGGTTAGCGCGGTCGAGAATCAGATACGAGAAGAGCAACAACTTTTTCCAATTGTGACTCAATTGTGAATTATTCAAATTTGAATTACGAAGAACGGTGTTTGACAATTTGTTTGAAACCCGTGCGGTGAGTTTGAGAACGCGAATTACGTGGGTTTGTCAATTAAATAGAGCTCGTGCGGTGGCTCCGTTAAAACTGGCGCCGAGTGACGGTAGTGGTGTGAAAACTTAAAAAAAAATTGAAGACCTTTGCCGATTTTGAGGCACCGGACAGGGATATCGCGGTGGAGATCTGATCACCTGCCAGATGTACGCGACGCGTACGATCAACGGTGATCGTCATCCATTCTGCTGCGACGGGTACAAACTCGCGACGGCGATTATCCCGGATCGTTCACAGGGGGAGGACGAGGTTGAGGAGCCAAAGCGCCAACAGAAGCGACAGTGACACCGGTACGGTTGATATACTCGGGAGAAGCCAATCAATCGATCAATCGAACCGGGACGATAGGATATAGACGTCCTTTGGATGGATCCATGCTAGAAACCAGCGGCAACGTACGTCCGACGACTCGAGATCATCAGGAGCGGGAGGCCGTCGATCAGAAGCTCTAACACCACCATCCGCCCGTCACAGGATCGGGGAAAGCCAATTGGGGTGAGAGGAAAAGGGATAGTGAGGGTTGGAGACTGAGGAAGCACTCGTTACCGTTGACCAGAGTATAATCAGATAATCGTCAATTAGTAGATTAGAGAGAACTCGCGGAAGCGATACCCTACCGTTCGACTATTGTGGCATTGTCGCTGCAAACATTGGTACTGCACTATTTAACCCTTAAATGCGCAATTTGCCGTCTGTTACCTCTTGACTACAATGCTTAAAAAGCATCCAAATGTTCCTGCAGTAAATATAGGGCCAGAAAATATATGTTGCCAACCGGCAACACGATGCATTCAAGGGTTAACTCATTGATGCTTCATTATGTGCAATCATCCTCAGCGTCTCTACTATACCGCGTCTAAATTCCATAGAATCTTTTATTTCTCGTAATTGTCACGACAACTGCGCGTATTCTATTGCTTTGGAAACGTCATAGATTATTTTCTTCTAAGGGTATAACAGTTTAGTCGATTAAAAATGTTAAAGGGCAGAAATATTTAATCGTGATTTCCACACACGCTCCGTAAGTACGTTATCTGTTTCTTTATTAGTCTGTAATATTCTGTTTTCATCATAGGTATGACGAGGCACTCTCTGGTGATCCTATGCTGCTATCTCTACACGCTGTTGGACATGGCAGCTTTGCATTTTCCGTGAGTACTCGATAATCTGATTTTAAAAAACCGTCGGAACGAAACGTGTGTGTGTTCCAACGTTAAATCGATGCCGGGTGCTTCATAAAAAAAGGGTCTTTCACGCTATGCCACATACGTTAGAATCTTGGCATTTTCAGCATTTTTGGAATAAAAAATTTCTGGGTCTCGGATTCCGCGCGCTTAACGTTATTCGTAATCGTGTTTTTTTTTATCTCTCTCTTTCTCTTCTCTTCTCTTTTTTACTCCTCGATACCCTCTCCTTCTGTACTTGTCGAGTTTCAGTGAGAGAGTATGCGAACCAGTACTTTCAACGGAGGTCGAAGGGTGGCATATTAAAGTCGATAGCCTATCGTCTCGAACTATTCGACTTTCCGCAAGAAAGCGCGGGTACCGCTTTTTTCCCAAGATCGAAAGGTAAATGGATCTTAAGCTCTCGAGCGTAACCGATTTTTACTCACTGTTGACGAACAGATACACGAAGACTTACAAACATGCGCGTTTGATTATTTCAGTCGAGACGAAGCATAATCAGCTGATTTTAAAAAATTGTAAAACCGCTTTTTGAAGAATGTCGAACGTTTCGGGAATAATAATAATATATATGTAGACGTAACGTGATTCTGCATGATTCAGGACCTGTAATTTGTCTGGAAATGCTTAGGCAACATTGAAACGGATAGTTTACATTTTTTTCTAGCCTCTGAGTCTCGGGGCTCCTACCGCCTCTCCTCAATGAAGATCGCTGAATCCGGCGCGAAATATCTACAATCATAGTCTGAATAATTCCCGGGCTACCATTTTTTACTCGTTAAAGAGTCAGATCCGAAGCCATGCATGGAGTTATGTTCGGAGCTGATACAACCGTAATCATTGATATCTCTATCAGGCGCCGCACGACAAGCTCCATTCACTGAATGCCTTTATTCACAGCAAGGCATATTTAGAGTTCTTTTTTTAATCTTTTTTTTCGTATTATTTCTACATCCTTTTGTCATACGTCGCCGGGTATGCGGTAAAAGACGGATGAATGGAACGTATATGACGATATTTGATACCACTGTGAAACTCGAAAGTAGGCAAGCGTCGAGGGAATAAGCGAGCTTGTTATGGCTTCAGCGATATTGCTGTATCATCAGAATCGCTAATAATTCAAGCTGCTCGACTCGGCAGAGAGAGGGTGATAGGAAGAATGTCGCGCGAAGAGTGGATGAGCTACGAAAACCCTCCCTCGTTTCATCCCCTCCCTCAACCCCGCGCGCATTCTCTCAGGACGGAAGGTCGCTCAGCGAAGCGGAATACTGAATTCTCATCGAAACTGGCTGATGTCACCAGCGCTTTGCTAACTCCTCGCTAACGACTTTATCCACGATTAACCGATTACGCGACTTTGAAACTCGCAAAAGTTTGACGCTCAGGCTCTTACCAGCCCCGAGGAAAGTCTGACGGGAGTTGAATGTATTAAAACAATAATTTTCGCCACCCTGTAATTTTCAACGGTTATATTCGAGGACGGTTTAATATTTATTACGTTGGCAATTCGGCTTCGACTCACGAGTGATCAACTGCCGGAAGATTCAGTCGTATTTAAACTCTGTTTTCGTATTTACGAACGGTGGGTAATTTTCCGGCGACAATGTTACCGACTGCGATACGAAAACCGCAGAGCTCTGTCGATTAAGGGTGAGAAACAGCGCGCTCCGGGACTTACTCGTTGAGTTTGCGTATCAAGTCTCGAATAGAGCGAGAACTGCTTGGAATATCATCATGTCAGCGTCTCGTAGAAAATAATAACAGGGACAATTTTTGAAATTAAAAAATTCAAAATACTTTTCGAATTTTTACAAAGTCAAAGGATATATTATCAACCCCAAAATCATGCCAGCCTCGCTTCTCCTCGTTTTTTTTCTTTCTTTTTGCAGGGAAGTGGAGCTGGAGGAATATGGCAGGAAGGAGGTCTCGTTGTCACTCCGAGATATATTGCCTCTTAATCCAAAAGCGTACGATAAGCACAGAGCACCAAAGTTCCTTGGACAACCTACCATCGTTTACTTTCACGTGACGGTGCTGAGCATCGACTCGATAAACGAAGAGTCTATGGTAGGGTCAACTATTTATTATTCGACGTTCATCAATCCTACCCTAGCAATTTTGGCAACTGCAGAGTCAACCGAAAATATCAACGGTTGAATTTGGACAGCTTTACAACTATAAAGTCAACCGTAAAAAAGAATCCTAATGGTTGATTCAACGGTTGTTTAACCGCGCAAACGGTTGTTAAGCCGCAGGATGGTTGACTTTCGAACAGTTGAATGGCTGTCCAAATGAACAGTTGAGAAGCTGTCCAAATTCAACCGTCGAACTTTTACGTTGACTCAACTGTCTTTTTCAACCGGTTGACCAAAATGACGGGGTATGGCTAAATATAACTAAATAGACATAATGAGCTAACTATATTTACTACTTTCATCTTGGAGATATCTTATCGCTATTTCAAATTATTTTATTAATCTTTTCGTTTCGTTTTCTTTTTAACGCTTTTTTTAACTCAATCTACTGTAAGCAATGTCTAAAATTAGCCGATGATGGTATCGTGGTTCTCCGGGGTTGTCTTCTGACGGGCGAATAGTGCTCCCAGCTTCTGCGGTACTACGCGAGTCAAACCGTAGCTCACCGATGGCGCCACATGCTACATTTTTCTCTTACATCGTTGCTTTTCATTTTTAAATTAAACTTTATGCTTCCAATTTCTAAATGAGAATAATTGTAAATAACGGTTGAAAATATTGCTTCGTTTTTTTTTTATTTCATAAATATTTATTCAACTTTTTTTATGGTCTGATCTTTTTTTGCAGACCTACGTTGCCGACATATTTCTAGCTCAGAGCTGGCGCGACTCGAGGCTACGACTTCCGGAAAACATGTCCGAGGAATACAGAATACTCGACGTCGACTGGCTGCACAATATATGGAGGCCCGACTGTTTCTTTAAAAATGCGAAGAAAGTCACTTTTCACGAGATGTCGATACCGAATCACTATCTCTGGCTCTATCACGACAAGACACTTCTATACATGTCCAAGTGAGCTTTTCTATCTTACTTTTTCTCTCTGTCTCGCTTCTCTCTTCGTGTTGCATTATGTGTCGAGCTGGCCACTCTAAAGTTCCGGACTCCGACAGCCGAATAGCGATCAAGATCCTATCTCGTGAATGTCGATGTAGCATCATAGCATATTTTTATTTCTCGACTCTTTCAATTCACGTGAATGAATTTGTTGAATGTTCGTACATTTTGAATCGACAAATAAAATACTCAATTCTCCCTCGATTATCAATATTGTTACAGTAACCACTCGCAAATGTAAATGATTTTATTTATTTTTCAGACTCACACTGGTTCTGTCTTGCGCAATGAAGTTCGAGTCCTATCCTCACGACACTCAGATTTGCTCAATGATGATAGAAAGTCGTGTGTAACAAATAATTTGTTGTACATTTAACGTGCACGATAGTCATCCATTTTTTTCCCTTTGTTACGACAAAATGAACGATCTTAGTGGGCAACGTAGTTGTCGACAGTTTCCTCAGTAATGAAGCATCAATAACCCTTTCTTCGATCGCGTATTGCTTTGAGTCATTTCTAGCTTTTCCACAGGGTTGTCGGGTGATGAGCCAGCGTTCAGCCCAAAGCTAGCTTTTCCCAGTCATTAATTACCCGAACCGCAAGAACCGAGAAGCTGTCGAGTGCAAGAACCTATAGACTTGGTTGCGTCAATCCCTTCCATCTCTTACACAAACGCAAATAGCCAATCCAGAGTATGACCATCGATATTCATTATCTTTTCAGAGATAATATGAACGGAGTCACCAACCAATCGATAGTTGCAAAAATGTTAGAATAGTGCAAATTTTTTTCATTTTTCAATACCTTTATAATGGGGTATGCTACATGTAGACGATACATGGTCATGAGATAAATTAATTCTATTCTTTTTGCGTTGTAATACACTCGGCAAAAAAATTAAAGGAACATAACATTTTTCCATTTTTTTACGTGATTTTTGCGTGACTGAACTTCGTGAAAAATTGCCGTATTGAGACGAATGAAGAAGCATTTTCAAGCTTGAAATGTCTTGTTTTGAAATCTTATGATGAATTTTTTTCCTCGCTATTGATCATGGCACAATCAAGAGAAACGTCACCAAAAAAAATGTTCAAAAAATTTTTCGTTTTTCAGAGTTGTCGCCGGGAGCGAGAACATTTTTTTTGACTTGATCGATAGCACAGTCACTTAGCTCGATTCTACATCTTCGATTCGATTTTTTTATTGTTTTTGTATCACAATTTTTAGCTGAGATTCTTATTATTATTATTATTTTTATTATTATTATTGCAAAATTGATGACAGATTTGAGAGTTATAGATTATCACACAAATTTGGCGTAATACTAGATACTTGCGGACTAAAAGTTTGAGCCAATAAATGAGCACAGCTGATGAATAGTCGTCCCGAATTCATGGTTTTGCCATATTCGTTCACAGTGATTCGTATCCTCCGTACTGCTCGATGACATTCAACAACGACGTTCTAATTGAATCATCCAGTATCTCGATTGATGTCCGATATCATTTTAATTCCAGAAACCATCTGAACAAGCTACAGTCCTTACTCGTATATGCCCTCAACCGACAAATACAAATAAGACTCAATAAAAAAGCGATTGCACAGCTTGCTCCGTAAAATCCCATTTCACATCCACCGACTTTGGTTATTGCTCATTCAGTCGTTATAAATATTCGCTCATTGTGCTTGCATTTTTACGCTGATTTCGATATGCATTATTCGTATCATATAGAAGACCAAAATTAGTGATGAGTCTAGTAATCGAGTGCACGTTCATGCTAACTCAATCGATCGTGATACGACAGTAATTAAATGCCATTGTTGCTCTGGTGTGTTCAAAAGTGTCACACACCACGCAAGATCTCGTTTTTATCTGGAACATGACGGATCCACTGGTTGTCAATCCGGAGATCGAGTTGCCACAGCTAGATATATCGAACAACTATACGACCGACTGCACAATCGAGTACTCGACCGGCAATTTCACGTGCATACAAATTGTCTTCAATCTTCGACGACGACTCGGATATCATCTGTTTCACACTTACATACCCTCCGCGCTCATCGTCGTTATGTCATGGATCGCTTTTTGGATAAAACCGGAAGCCATACCCGCCAGAGTCACTCTCGGCGTCACATCACTTCTCACTCTTGGTAATTACCCTTTTCTGTTTTCAATTACTTGGAATTTAAAAAATAAGAATAGGACAAAGCATTTTAGCAGATAATTCATCGCTGTGTGGAAAACTGGATTAAAATTCTTATCACTGTAACAATTCTATTTATTTATTCATTTTTTTTCGAGGGTCTATTATTGTCAAATCATAAGTTAAAGAGGGGAGGGGCTAGATAATAGTAATTAGGGCAGATAAGGTGTAAGTGATAATTCTAAGACATTTTCAGTTTCTTCAATTATAATTTCGTATCAGTATTTCGTTATTAATATTTTTATAATTTTTTTTTCTTACAACTTTGTTTTTATCGATCATCGACGAGAATGCGGTCGAGAATAATCAAAGGTTCCGCTCTAGTACCAGTTCGCGTTGCGACGAAGCCCTTCGACAGCGGCTTGGTACATCAGAGTCGTCAGAGCGCGACAAACGTGCACCGTGGCCCGAGAAAATCGCGAAGGCGTAAAATAAACATCCTCATAAATTTCCCTTGTTTCGAACGGCATTAGCTTGGTAACACGTGTATTTCTCGATGCGCAAACATCTCGATACATTTTTTTATTCTTCTTTTAAAACGAATAATCTCTGTAGCAGTAGTAGAATATTTATTGACAATATCTGATAGATTTCACGTTTAGAATTATTTAAAATGACATAGTTTAGGTCTTACGGAGTATCCCATTTCAATATTACACCTAATTAATCTTGAAAAATAAAACTCCGATCAAGTGAGGGATAGTGAATCTTGAAGTCAGCCATCTTAACGCCGCCATTTTTAATTTTGGACAAATAATGGTATTTTTGGAACCTCCCTCTTTAAACTCTTCAAAATTCACTACATTCGATATCTGATCGAAGCAGTATTTTTCGAGATCAATCACGTGTAAGATTGAAATGGGACACCCTGTATATTGCCAATAAGCCATAGGAGGACCGAAGTCCTCCAGCCCCTAATTTTAAAACACTTTTTTCCATTTTTCTTGCATTTAACAGTTGGTTAAGTGTTGTAATGGAAGAATTATGATTGATGTTCATATGAAGCTGGTGTTAAATTGTGTGTAGGTGGAATATTTGCATTTGCACATGAGGTTCCATGACACTTGTACATTTCAAGTCGTATTTAATTTTTTATTTGATTGCTAGCGAATTTCTTAGTGAGTTCTTGAATTCTTGTTCTTATCGGTGCAATGCCAGCATTTTTTATAGGCGAATGTTTTTCTCGGCTTGTAAAGTGCGTTTTCTGAATGTCGGAATATAGTCGGATTTCCACACCTCAGCGTGTTTGGTTATTATTTATTATTTCTATGACATGGAGGCAAACCTTATAAGTCCATAAAACAAGTTCTCGATACTTAACGAACTTACGTTGAGAATTCTCTTTCACAATGGACAAATCGATTGTAAAAATAGTTATTATCAGGATATACGTATTTATGACACTATTTAAGTCAGCAATCGGTAAGATTCAAATAGTCTGTAACTTATGGATGAAAAAAAAATCATTGGCTTTATTCGGTCTTGCCTCCAAACGTGGACTTACCTGATTTTTCCTCAAAGAGTGGACTTCTTCGATTTTGCCTCGAAACCACAAATATGGACTCATTCGGTTGTGTGATCTGATATTGTTTGAAACTGGAAAACATTTAAGCCGATAGTTTACGTTTCCTCTTGCTCGTAAGATTAGCCACAATATTTCATATAAATTATTTCAATCTAGATGTTTAAATTTATTATCCCGCAACGGTTGGCTCACATGATGTTCTTGAACGTCGCTTATGGTCTCAATTACAAAAATCAATTTTGAAAGAAAAAAAAATGGACTTATTCGGTTCCGTCTCCGTGCTACAGATATTTATTATATCTATATTATATATTATTATTTCTTCTAGCCACCCAAAACACGCAGTCCCAGCAATCACTGCCACCAGTATCCTACGTGAAAGCCATAGACGTTTGGATGTCATCCTGTAGCGTTTTTGTATTTCTCTCGCTCATGGAATTCGCCGTTGTGAACAATTACATGGGTCCTGTTGCAACGAAAGCTATGAAAGGATACTCGGACGAGGATCTTCGGGAAGCCATCGACGAGTTCAAGGTAAATAAAAATGTCAATTTTCACTGAATTCATTATCAATGGTTCTATTCATGGTCATTATTCATCCGTTTTTATTCGACAGACGCCGATGAGATCGGATTCAGAGAGAAATCGGAGTCCAGTGAGATCACCGCCTACCGTCCAGTACGACACCTGCTGTCAAGGCAGAGCCACCGCTATATACATCGACAAATTATCGAGATTTTTCTTTCCATTTTCCTTCTTCATTCTCAACGTTGTCTACTGGAGCACCTTTCTCTAACCACACGATTCACGTTCATCTCATTGACGTACGAAGAAAAAGAAAGATTGTATTTAAAAAATAAGAAAAACGAAGGAAAAAACTGAAAACAATTAACTCCAGTGCCTTTTATATAGAAGTATCGCTAGGGATGGCGTTGCGCATTGATTGACTCTTCGTATCGACGGTATTGCTATACCGGTGTATTGACGATTAAAAATATTGTCAAGCGAGCATAATCGATTGTCTTTATTATTTCTAATCATCGACTGAAAAAAAAAAATCAAGACTGTAATTCGCTTATCGACGAAATAAACTGAAAAGCGTGCTGCGAATGCTCTCCGGAAACGATGAATTTTTTTCCAACTGACATATCTTCGTTTTTCCGAAATGTGAAAGGCTTCAGCCGGGGATTTAACTGACTCCTTTTATTTGTCTTCTTATTTTTTCTCGTAAAATATTTTTTCACTTACCTGACCGGCGTTCTCGTTCGTGGAATGACATTTTGCGCTCCTAATTGCTGAATCTGTGAGACGAATTGAGATGAAGCAGAGGATAAAATAAACAACAGCAGAAAAACGTGAATAAAGACAGTACTTTATTTTTCATATATTCCTTTCGTCGGTCCGTATATATTAATAATAAATATATTTTCGTTAATAATTAAAGTGGTTCCGTTCGCGTGTATCTCCAGCATCCGAGTCCCAACAATGATCGATCAACGATCGACTTGGGTTTCGATCTGCCACGCATCAAATTATTCTCGCAACATTTCCAACAAAATAATGGCAAACGTCGTCATTCCTTCAGTTTTATTTATTTCCTATCTGTTTTTTTTTTCGCATTTTATGTTTAATGACATTTTCGCGTCACAGCGCGCATTGCGTTGAATCATCGTAGTCGTAATATTCTCAATTTTGTCCTCGATTTCGAAACGTCTTATACCATTTCAACGACACTCGTCCTGCACGTCGCACCAAGCGCATACATTTATACGTTATTCTCTCTCGTTATATTAATTATCTCAATTTTTCTTTCTTCCTTAAAATCAAATTCGACAAAATTTGCACAAATATCTGGTGTGTCACCCTTACAAGTATTATGGGTAGAACAATATTTAATCAATATTTTCATCGGAATCTTCCAACCCTACCGTTTGAATTGTTTGTATTAAAACGTGTCACGAATTCTATTCGTCTTTTATTTATCAATACCTCTTTTTCGTTTTGATCGATTCAGTTGCGGTAGCTAGACGCTTAGCTCACAATTAGTCTTCGATCGAACGACCAATGTATGTTTAATGGACAAGCATGACTATAACTCCAGTCGATCGCAACCTCGTGATAACCAGGGGTCGAAAAAAAAATAATTTTCTCAATCACGCTTTTAATTTATTTCCGCGACCTCATTGTCGCATACGGAACGTGCCGGGCATCGAGTGACCTGTTTGGCCTCAAAATATTTGTCTTACATTTCCGGTCGAAATACTATATCGGGACGGTGACTCGCTGGGTCGGTAAAAAAATCATTTCCGGACAGCGAGATTGCATTATTCCTATTATTACTATTATCATTATTTCCTTCCCCCCCCCCTTCTGCCCCGCAGGGATTACGCAATGCCCGTTCACTCGTGCGCTTGACTAGAATTAAGTCGAAAGAGATTTTATCGAGTTTGTGGAAATTCTCGAATAGTCTGATGACGAATAAAATTCATTTTAAGGGTTTGAACTTAAAATGACAAAGGTAGATTTATTAACGGTTTGTCGAACACGTGTTTGCACTTTCTCGATGGCAGTGGCAACGCATGAGCGTGCCATTAGCATCGTCCTTGTGCATTTCTATCATCGATCATGTCGCTCCTGGCTGTCGATCGTTTCGTAAAACAACACAAGTGTATTCATACGAGCACGTTGCACGTTCGAGGAAACAAGGAGACTACTGTTTGTCGATACATGAGGATGGACGGAAAAAGACCGGAAGCGAAGCGAATCGATCGGATAGCGACAGCCTACAGCACCAACGTTGGTAACTGCGTTGCCCGTGAGCCGATAAAAAACACACACACACACATTTACGATACAACGCGACTGTGCAACGCGCGATACGAGCTTGACTGCAATTTCTTTATCGTTCTATGTTTCTCTTCCTTGCGAAATTTTTGGAGTACAATCACCTTCATAAACTCGTGTGCCCGTTGCGAAAATGTCAGCCCCGCCATAGCTCGTGTCACGAAGCAGAGAAATCCGCAAACTCTGATTCTCGATAATGGCTATTTTTTCAATGGAAATTTACGTGGCTTAATTTTTTTTGCCGTATATACTTTAAATTGCATGGTTGTCGTTGCAGATGCGAAATGGGGGTGGATCGAAGTTCCGAATGTTCAAAGTTCTGACGGTGCAAAATTCCGTAAAAGGTATGTACAGGCGATTTGTAGATAGATTTAATTTCCAGGTCCCTGAAAGTTAATCAAGTGATCCTAGAGCTATTCTAACTTTGTAGCATGCCTTTGCTACGTGTAGTGAGGTAATTTATTGATGTAAATTATAAATTGTTTAGTGATGTAAAAGGTGAAATAATTAGAGTTTGAGACACTACTCGTATTATAATGATGAAGATTCCTTAGCTCCAACACGTGTGCCCACAAGCAATTTCGCATATTGAAAACGTGATAACACCGTTAAGCATTCTTTCGCCATTATTAGCTTTGGGTACTTCTCTTAGATACATGATGCTGCTGCAAATGCAATATTTGCGAAGTAGATTTTGTCGCTGCTGCTTGGGAAAACTCTACAGATAGACTTGTCCCGCGTTGTGTCCACTCCGACTCTATAAATATCAAATATTATCTATGGTAGGTGTTGTCGGAGTGGATTATACTATGCGAGTAAAAGTTACTCGATTCGCGGTTCGAAGAAAGAACTCCGATTTGAAAGCTCCCGATCCGACTGGTTTTTCACAAATCTTATGGGCAAACGTGGGAAGCCGAAGCCATCCTAAATAAGCGGACATTTCTTCTTTAATGTAGGTGTGGAATTTTTACAATGTGTGATCAAGATACCGATTTCACAGTCGTGTAATTGAAAACAATTTTTTTATCGAAATTTATCTTAAAAACATGAAAAGTCTCCACTCCGACGCCATCCGAAAGAGGGAGAAATCGTTTTTTCTCTAAACAAATGTTGATATGGAATTCTCTTAATCTGTGATCCAGATACCGTTTCTACAGTTATATTTTTCAAAACATGTTTTTTTTCAATCCATCTTAAAAACATGCAAAATTTCCACTTGTAAGCCATCCAGAAGAAGGAGAAATAATTATTTTCAACGAAATGTTGGTATCGAATTTTTACATCCGTGATCCAGATAATACTTCTATAGTCGTATTGAGAAGAACGAAATATATTTTAAAAATATGCGAAGTGTCTACTCCATGTTTATTGTTAATCTCCGCGTATGAATTATCAATTAGATTGTTGTAAAATAATGAATAAGTTGTTACTTTTATGAATGCCGAACCGATTTAAAAAGTTTAAACTATATCCCTCGAATTTATAATTTCCCGTGATTATCAATTTCTTATCAAATAGTAAAAAAACATTTTTTAACATTTTTTCGAAAGATCAAAAATATGTTTCGCATGTTTCTAAAACTTTTCGTGCAGCCTTTGAACCTGCAAAAAAATAATTAAAGTTGTTCATATTCTACTCCGAATCCTTCTTCATAGCGTATTTCGAGCTGAAAGAACAATTAGACTTTAAGTAGTAAAAAAAATAGTGATTGAAGGATAACAGCCGTCGGAAGACTTCACAAAATATATTCTAGAAAACATGTCTATGAAAACCGATAAACTTTTTTTAATAGCGAGAACCTTGATTCGCTGTAATTCCAAAGCAAGCCTTAAACCTAACTGCGAATCGCCCATATAGGTAGATTATGTTGCGTAGCTTGTTCAAGAGCCCGGTTGGGCAATACTTTCACTTACTCCCGGCATCGGGTGATATACCATTCCAGACGACTGATTGTGGCCTGTGAACGTTTTGACCGCCTTATTTTTTGGGTTTCGAAATGTTGATCCTTCGGGGGAAAAAAATACACATGTGTCAATGGGGCGTCTGGAATAGCTTAAACCCCCCGACGCCGAGGGTGAGTAAATTAGAGGTTGAGTTATTGAGAAATTAATGGAAAAAAAACATAAAAACATTTACCCATACAATTACAGCGAAAATAACCAAGGGAAAAATCTAAAAAAAAATCAGAGTTCATTTCTCAATGGGGGGCTTCCATTTCTCAAAGTTACAGAAAAATCGCTGATATCGACGCCCAAAACCGCTACTCGAATTGGTAGAATCTCTCATATATACTTTTTTGCAATTTTTCTCGTTCAGAAAAATTGGCGTTCGGAGCATTGCATTTTCGCAATTTCGAGCATTCGGAACTTCGACCCGCAACCACCGGGAATATCGTCACGTTTATGACTAGAAGGTAGTAAATGACAAAAACGAATAGAAAGAAATTATAATAATGGGCGAGGATGAGAAAAGGTGTCCTGGGGATGCGCTCGAGGGAGCGATGCACACGCATACGCGGGTCCTGAATAAGTTACTCCCCGATGAGTAAGGCGCGTCTGCTATGGTATAACTCGCGGTGTTCTGTATGCTATGTATAACTTCTACACAGTAACTCTGTCGTTCTGTGGTTGAGTCTCCGCGGCTCGATCGATATTGCTCGCTATTTCGACGAGACTGCTGCGAGAAAGCGGACTATTCATCGCCCAACGCTCGTTTCAGCGCTGTGGTGCTTCGTTGCTGTTGGATGCTACTGGTGCGCCTGGCCTACTTCCTCGCCACATCGAGAACCACCACGGCCGACCCCACCAGAAGCTGAGAAACCCTCTCTCACCCACACCGCGAAATTTCTCGATAAGTACCGGCACACGAGAAGCGCCAAGGAGCCTCGATTAATTGGATGGAAAATCTGATCCTCCGCTTCGGTCCATGTGATACTACTCCCGCTTGATAGCGAGACGATCCGAACGCGATTTGACGAGCAATTCCGCGGCACCCTCTCGGCAATTCGGTTCGTGGGATTACGATCCTGGAATGTCTCCTAAATTGCTTCATCATTTTTTCGCTTAAATCGAGAAGAAAGATTCGAATGAGATATTAAAATTCAAGGATGTAAGTTGAAACGTATTTTAATTCGATTTAATCGTCATGAATTGGACACGATATTTCGTCATTGATAACGTTCATTCATCATTGATTTTCGTTCATTTGATTTTAATCATTGATCTTATTGGAATTTGAAAGATCCAATATAGGTGTCCATTTTACGAAATAGGATACGAATGAAAAAATCTGACACATTTTTAATGACTTTTTGTTGAGACAAAAAACGATGAACTTTATGCACACGGACTTACTAGACACGTCCAGGATCCATCCCATATTTTTTTTTATGACCCGTACGACGATGGTTGCTCGAAAGAGGCTTATTCAAGGTTCAAAGAGTCGCGAAGAAGCCGAGGCAATGCACGACTGCACGGTCGTCTATTACTTAACACCGACGCGTCTTGTGAACCGCGAGACCGTCCGGAGAAGAGTGCGAAACAGGGGAAAAAAATTTAAGGTAAACCGCATACCTCTGTCTTGCGCCGAACTCAAGCGGACGTACTTGTATATAACGAGTGGAAAATACCTCAACGATCTAGTTCCCTCGGGCTTTGCAAGAGTTTCCGACAATGCTTCACCACCGACGCTTTTTGTTTTCTCTAACTCAGCACCGAGCCTGGTACATTTTTGTTTCTCACTTTTCATCTATTATTCCCGAGCTATTTTCCTCGCTCATTCTTTCTCCGTTTTCTCGTCGTCGTCGAAGTTATTGTCACAGTTTCACGTCACAGACAATGGGGCATGGAACATGAAACTTCTAGAAGAGGAGTGCGGATCGAAATTCCGAATATTCAATGGTTCGACAGGTCGATAAATCGAATCAAAAAGCTCCGAAAGAAAATGTTTCGAATCAGCATGGCCCCGACTGTCAATGTCCCGAAAGATCAAAATCCTGACGACGTATCTGTGGGTATAGTGACGTAGCTCGTTCAATCGCGTGAAGATGGCGGCTGTTCGGAGGCAGATAGATAGATTTGGACGATGGTTTCCCTTCGTCTCGGCGTAGGGTGGCTCATTCTATTCAGAATTAGTGCCTGTGAACGTTTTGACCCGCCAATACTTCGGTTTTTATAATATTGATCTTTCAGGTCATTGACAGTTGGCACCATGCCGATTTGGAACATTCGTTTTCAAAATATCTTGATTCAAAATATTGACCGATCGCAATATTGAACATTAAAAACTTCCAACCACACCCAAAAGAGCGTCGAACACGTCTGACGAAAAATGACGAATACTACTAGATTTCGTTCTCGGCGCTGGACGATCGTTATCGAGTCCATTTGTATTGGATTTAAAAAAATATTTATACTGCTTCTTTACTCACTTATCGTCACAATGAATCGTAATGAAGATTTTTTTGATGGGTTGGATTCAACAGCGCGCGATACTTCCCAGCTTTGTATTACACAGCGAGTACGTCATGCTGCTTCGTTCCCGTTGGGCAGAACAGTTCCAAAATGTTAAATGGGAAACGCCCGCTGGTTGTCCTTGCAATCACGGGATACCCATCCCCCACACGTGGTCTTACCCAACATGGCAACCCATTCGAATTCCGTTCTACATGTCGTATCCCTAGCACCCGCCCACGCGTAGGGCAGCTTTAGGACGTAAACCGTTTCACCGTCCATCCCACCCATGCGTTTAATGACTCGACACGACTTCATTATTCAGAGAAGGTCGGACCAGAACACAACGTTTCATTGGCAAAATTATCGTCTCCGCGTTGTAGCGAGTGTTCGCTTGGTCCTTCCACGAAACTCAATCCACCCAATTGAGCTTTGAATACGTTAGAACACGCAAACACATTTGTTCAAAACAATTCTCACGACGGGAGAAAAAAGAGGAAGGCATGTGGGACCGTTCGTCATTTTTAATTCAAAAAGGACTCAAAGTTTCAAGATTACTTTCGTCGAGTAATGGAGGGCGGATCGACAGGTTGCGAAAAAAAAAGTGGAAAGATGTGTTGGATAGAGAAATACGAGGGGACGGGTGATCAACTGTGACGTGACTTCCGGGTTGGTTTGGCCCGCGCGGCTTACCGGTGGCGAAGCCGTGTGCGAAATCCTGTGGATCGTCGGGAACCCGGCAATTGTCAAGAAGGGCAAACATATATATATACACGTAACTCGAACGTATGTTGCTCCTCGTACCCTGAAACAGCCATCCCGGTCATCCACGATACGCCCCGACCGCTGAAACTCCCCGTGGCACTCAGGTAAACACCCGGTGGCTCGCGCACGGCCGTCCCTCCGGGTCTCCTGTAAGAATTTACGATCTCACGTCCTCATCCACTGCTCGTACCGCTTCGTCTTTCCACGGCCGATGCCACACGTTAGTTACACTGTGCGCACCTCGTTAAATCAACGGCAAAGTGACTCGCCCACTATCCTTCCTCCTTTCATCCCCAGCCATTCCTCCTCGCCACCGTGTAACTTCTCGTTAAGCTACCGACACACGAACAGCCGGATTTTTTCGCATTTCGGATTGGCTTGATAGACGAATTTTGGACATAATAGTTGTGATGTTTTAAGGGGACTAGGAATTGAAAATTTTTGAAATTTTCCGTTTTTTTTGTGTATTCTGTTCTACAATCTCTATTATATTAGCATATTTTGGTGCAAAGCAGACCCAAGAATTCGCAAAATTGAGCTCAGGAGAGGGAAAATACTCCGCAAATGTCTGGCGCGCTGCGTCCAGCCGAGCAAGTAGTCCGTGGCAACTGCAAACTTTAAACGCGTTTTTCTCGAAACAGCATTTTGCACTAGTTTTACCACGATAACTCAAGAACGAATAAAGATATCACCTTAACTTTTTTTTTTTATGAAGGTATCAACGTTCTTTACAAAGTGAACATCTAACAATGTAACAAAATTAATTTGTTATTATTGTTATTACAACAAATGTCATCCGTTTTTCGATGTTTTTCTAATTTTTGCCGCCATTTTCGTAGTTTTCATGGTAATTCCAAAAATTTTCGTTCAATCTGTAAAGGAACATCTCCCAAAGAGAATGGCGTTCTCAGAGAATGGCACTCGGAATCATGGTAAAACGGGAGCAATGCGTCAGACGCGTGGCCATCTTTATCCGTTCATAACTCCCTTAAATATTTATATTTTTTAAGCCACAACCTCCAAATTTTGTAGCTGGAATGTCAATAAAAACGTTGCTAAAAAGAAAATTTATGTACGTTGTTTCGTTCTTTCACAAATGCCATTTGAATTTTCTCGCATTTTCGGCCAGTTTTCGCTGCCTAGTCCCTTTAAAAAAAATGTATTACATTGTCATGTGTAATAATTGCTACCAAATTGTATTTCGTCCATTGTTTCTTTTGGAAATATATTTTTTTAGATGTGCCAGTAATAAGTTGTAACGCATAATCATCGTCCATGATCTGTCCCAATAAATTCATCGCTCAGGCCAGCTAATGTAATAACAATAATAAATTAGTCATCCCAAATAAATGTAAGACCTTTAATAACCGCTGACGAAGCAGCAGCTCATTGAATTTTCGATAGAATATAGTAAAAAAAAAAAAATAAGTCGCGAAATCCTTCTTCAGTATTCAAAACATTATAACTTTTCTGTCAATTGTTTACTTATTATTCTTCTGGACGAGTAACTGGAATTATTCATTTGCCCAGTGCGCATTTTTTTCAATGAATAAGTACATAGTATCAGAGGCGTGGGGCATGGGCTCGACGTCGACCAGTCGATTCGTTCGACCATCTCTAGTTTCCGGTGTTGCCTCATTCTCGTCGACGTCACTCACGTTTGCTGTCAACGTTAGGCAACGACGGCCTTCCGTGTCCTATTTAACCAGCCCGGAGCGTGTTTCGTGTGTATTATTCACGTCGATGTGTTTGACTGAGCTGTGTGTTTTTCGTCGATGTGTCTGCAAGGTGCGTGTGCACGACGAAGAACGAGCGAGCGCCACCTATGGCGATGCGCAGTCTCTCTCTCGTGACATGTAGATCCGTTCACTGGACAACATCACGCATTACGATGTTTAACGTGTGAACTAGAGCTTTCACGAAGCACGTAGCTTGAGAAGTTTGCTTGCATGCCTACCACGTACAATCGGTGTGGACCGAAGTTCCGAATGTTCGAGGTGCTCGACAGTGCAAAATTTCGAAAATGCAATGTTTCGACCGAGCACGGTAGCGACAACTCATGACACCAAAACGGCAATCTTTCGAAACGACATTACATCGACGGGGCAAGACGTCGAACGCTTATATGTCTCGAACGAGCAAAATCCCGAAAACGTATATATGCCGTTTCTATTGAACATAAGGCTGTTTAACAATTAACGCAGCAGGCAATGACACATCTGTCGTGCTGGCTGGTAACCGACGGCGCTTTTGTTACTGTTGATTTATAAGGTTTAGGGAACAGACGTGTTGTAGAAGGCTCGCAATAAATGATTATAAATTTTGTTAATTATCTCTACAAATCGTGATTGGATCATCAAAAATCATCAGTTTCGAAACAATGCGGAATCGGTGTCATGGACTGTCGCTATCGTGCCTTGTCAAAACATGTTTGTACCGTCGAAACTTTAAACATTCGGAACTTCGATCCTAACCCCGTACAACTCGTCCAGTTCAACGAAAGTTTCAACATTTCCTCTCTGCAATTCGTTTTCGACCTTCACTCTCCCACCCTCGACTCACACCCTCGAGCCACACGCTGCCACGAAATTTCCGAATTTACTCGAAACTGTTTGCTTTACGGGTTGCAATTTTCCAGCTTACCCCGCGGCTGGTTAATGTTGACTCTGCTTGTGACGACTAACTGCGACCAACCCACAGCCATATTGAATCGAATAACGTTTCCTGTAACGTGACAATGTCACACGATTTATCACTCACGCCTGTAACGCGTTCGGTTACGAGCTTATGAAAAACGATGTCGTAATATTTATCGCTCATCGATTCAACGATAAAATTTCCATCGCTCCCTATCGCTACAATCACAATTTTTACGAGTTGCTTGCATTGCTTGCACGTAGACTCGACGATGCTTGCCATCGATAACCGAAGTAAAATTCACCGCGGACGACATCCTGTGACGATGATTGGGGAAACGAGGTAGTAGTCAGTGGGTTTAATCGGGAATGCGGGGTTACGAGACTGCGTCGTCACGCCGATCGATATTTCACTCCTAACACTCGGTTGTTTAATTTTTTTTTCTCTTTGCGTCAAACGTTTATTTTCCTCAACTCGTTTACGTCTCTTTCGTATTTTGTATCAAGTCCGGTTGCGCGTTTCCACCGGTAAAATTGGCAGTTACGGTAGTAAATTGAATGATTCGTTACACACTTTAATTATATTTTCTTCTCTCAATTTAATCTCTTTATTTTCTTGTCCTGTATTTTTCTTTTTTTTTTTTTTAATTTATTTATTTTTATCTATCTGTGGTTGTGTATATCTTCTATATTTATCTCTCAGTCCCCTCTTGGGTATATCTCATTCTTCCGCGTCCATCTAATTACAATATATTGTGTTTCTTTTTATTGTGTTTGCTTTCACGACTTGTTTTTTTTTTTTTTTTTATACACGCAACAATCTTGACCGCTCGACGAGTCTCTTGCGTGGGAGCGTTCAATTTTTTTTTTTTTTTACATATTTCTAAAATCACGAGAGACATCGATAGGAATATTATTCTGGTTTGGCTAAACAATTTTTGTCCTGCGGTTGCAATGGTGTCAATAGGAATTGATTTATTTATTATTTATTATTTTTTATTCGTATCTCTATCAACTCGTTCGACACTAAAACCGACACCCATTCGCAGTTGGGCATCTCGCGTGTGTTATTATACAATTTTTGTCGACGTTGTTTACTGCGTTAACGACGATGATATCTAAATTTTTCCGATGACTATATTTATTTTAATGAACATAATTACACTCGTCGACGCGCGCGTGACTCGAATTATCGAAGTCCCGCACTTCACATTTTCCTTCGACCCTTCCTCACTCTGGATAAATCTCTATGGAATGTAACGTTTTATCGGACAACACGAGCGGGAAAAATCGAACGAATAAAGGTACAAGAAAAATAAGTCGTACTGCACCGGTCGCGAATTCAACGAGGTTGTTTTCGATAAATACAATTCAATGAAATTTTCTCAATTGAAAAACTTATCATTCGTCACGCGTATGAAATCAATCAGCCGAGATTATGCCAATCGTAGGCAAAAAGAAAAATGTATTTCCACGTTGAATGAACGACCGGATCATTGACCTCGATTCGAGTCCGAGACCAGCTCAAGCCGATGAACCCTTTTCATTATTCTCGCATCTAAAAACTATAACGATGATACAATCTATCTATAATACACAACGTCGGCATCGGAAACCGATCCATAACTTCACGGAGCAAGACAAATAAAAGGGGCGAATTAAGATTCGAGGGTGATATGCCTGCGACGAGACGCAGCTCGATCGAACTCCCCCTTTCTTTATTAATATGTACATCGTCGCATCCCTCACCTGTTAATATCCGTTCACTGTAACGCGGAACGTCGCGACGCGGGATACACACGGTCAAATCGTTCGGGCAATGAAGAAATCGCTTCGTAAAGAGGCAGCGAGAGCGGCTCGACTCGTCGACGTCGAAGTTCCCAGGAAGCTCGCTTGGCCACGAAAGTACGAAGCAACAGGTTGAACTTCGAGGCGCGGTTCGTCCTCCTCTCTCCTCTCTCCTCTCTCTCTTTTCTACCTCTCCCACTCTCTTTCTCTTTCTCTCGATCTCTCAATCTCTCGTTGCGCATCAACCGATCACTCATAACACCATATTATTATCGTATACGCCGCTCAGGTTTCCTCCGTGCATAATTCAGAGGTCACAACTTCTTCATCTCTTTCCGTCCTGTACTTCCTTGCGCTTTTCGTACTCAACCTTCCACTCTCGCACGTGCGGATTCCCTCCGAGCTACGGCTAATTAACCTCGTATATCGACGAGTGTGACTAACGACTTCTACCCTCCCGGCAACCGTCGCGAAGTGATACCAACCTACGAACGAACTCGCCCGACGACGGGCCCGCTTTCTCTTCCCCGATCTCGTCACAGCTATAGGATAATCGGACAATTGCACGTTATATCCTTAAGCTGAATGTTAATTGAACGAGAGGATAATAAACTTCTCGTTCGTCTTTGTTCTTCTCTCACTATATCGTACAGTCGCTCACGATTATTGCGAGACTCGTTTTTCGAGAAAATTTCGGACACTCATTCATAATTTTGTATAATTATCATTGGATTATTACTATTATCATTATTATCAATAGCATCATAATTATTTATTATAACTAGTGTTATTATTCTTTAATTATTATTAATTATTGAGTTTTTCATTCGTTCGCGTCGACATGCAAAGTGCTATAATATACATACGCGCTTGTACACGCACAATCGGTATTCGCATGTATTATCGTTTTTCTCAGTGAAATATTTGGACAGTTATCTCGCATGCACGTTTATAATCGCGCAAATTTGTGTATTCGAATAACTTAAACGAGAATGTAAAATCTCAAACGAGTTTGATATCTCGTACTCGCGTTATTTTTGTTTTTCAACGGACAATTACACACAATTACGTTTCTTCTTTAGTTTCGTTACACTTTAAGGACAACACGTTAGACGTTTTATTTCTCGTTTTTTTTTTGTTTTCTTTTTTGTATTTTGTGTCGATCTGTCGTTCACGGTTTTTCTCCGGACAGAGGACGATTTATTAACGTAGTTGCGATATTTACAAATTTAATAGTCGATGGGCGGAGGGGGTGCGACTTGGAGTATCGTTCGATCGGAGACGAGACCGAAGTTACGCGGACTCGTGACACAGCAATTTCCGTATTTCAAAATAGACATTACAGAATAAAACTCACGAATCGAAGCGTTTTCTCGCTCTCGACAATTTTCCATTTAATTACGCAATAATAATACGCCACGGCGTTAAATTGCACGACGGACGCTTCATTTATTCGCGAGAAAGCATCCTCGTCTGGATTTTTTTATTTATTTCTTAATTTGTTTGAAAGAACGAGGGTGTAATCCTAACCGACTTAATTGAAAATACAAATTCACGAGTGCTGCGAGGCTCGTGGGCCAAACTCTTTTCTACCCTCACCGACGAGACGATGGATCTTTTAAGCTTCGCCAGAGCCGACGTCATTTTTTTTACGTTTCGTCGAAACTTCTTCAACCAATATTATTATTAATCTCAATTTCGAAGCAATGCGATTCTTCAAAACCGTTAACGAGAAATTTTGTCCTCCTTGCTCTGTGATTAAAAAAAAATTTCTTTCAATTTTTATTAGTACTATTTAATCTGCAACGCACCTCTATCTCGCACAGGACTAACCGTAAACTGTGGTTTTTTTTTCTTTTCAAGTAATAATTTTTTTCCTAAGCTTTGTGTTTGCATCCTAATAAAAAAAAAGACAATTCAAACAACGTTTTTCGTTATTTTTCTTTTATCGTGAGATAAATTGTAAATTCAGAAAATTACGATCTACTTTATGTTGATATTCTTCGAATGTGTAGTTTCCGGTCGCCGTAGTAGATTTTGGAAAACGACTTCCGTTTACCGCGATGTTCCAAAATCTGTCGACTCTGGACGAGGTCACGATATCGAGATGAATGAAGATAGAGGACCATGATCGACAATTCCACAAACCGTCTCGACAATTATTTATTCCTCCAACTCGTTACCACTCGATTCTCTTGTCTCTCGCTTTTTGTACTGAAAGGAAGATATAGATTCGTAGTTTCATGAGCTACTACTAATGTACCGATCTCCTGCCTTAATCCGTAACATTTCACCGAGAGCTCCGAGCATCAAATTATTATGATCTGCGAAATTAAAATCTGTGCTCCCGGATCATCAAATTTCCTAGAATTCGACGAATTCTGATCACATGATGATTGTATATACGGAACATCTCCGAGAAATTTGATTTTGATAGTTTTTACAAAATGTCGAGCAAGGGTTTCACATTTGAATATTGGGTCGAATGGATATCTTGGCTTCGCTGCGGCGTGATACAAGTGAATAAATTTAGGCGGATAAAATCATCATAAGCAAACAAAATCACGGGAAAATCTCGTCGAAAGAAGCTTCCAACATTCGTATAATTTTCAGCGATTCCCACAATGCAACCCGACGGTTCTCTCGAAGACCGAACAATCCCGAGATATCGTCAATGACGAAGCTGCTTGGTCCAAACGTGTTTCTCCGACGTATATCGAACCAAAAACACAATCCTGACTCTCGACTTCGTGTTCAATACCGTCGCTTCTTCCGAAAAAGTTTCAACTTTCATCGACGAAGTTTGAATTCAATCGTCGAGGTTTTTCTTCCAACCTTTATCCACAAACCGTTCGACTTTTATTTTTCCGCAATTTTTTTATTTTTTCATTTTTATTTTTGATTACTTTGAACATTTTCCTCCGCCACGATCGTCTCGGTGGTGACTTTTCTCAATGGGTGTTCTTTCCGTATACCATTATCTCGTATCTGAAACGGCGACTTTAGAAATTCCCCAACCGGTTCACCGATAAATCTTGATAATTTCGTCTGCGGTTCGTGCGAGACGAGCCAGATTCATGAGCAAACAGCGACGAGTACCTCGCGTCTCGAGAACCTCGCCAGTGGCTGCCTCCGATCGATATCTCGGCTACATTGTTCCGCATGGCGTCCTACACAGTTTCCCTCGGCATCTCGCCTCCGTGCTGCAACGTCTCGGCTCTCATCCCGCGTCACCGCGTAGCCACCGTGCGTACACCCCCGCACGTACATACGCGGTGGAACCTTCCACGAGCCTTGATAATGGACCCATTGTACCTCAGCATCGCGAAGCGCGGTGCCTCAAACCACGCGGCATGTTGCTTTTTTCCCGTCGCTTCGGTTCGCTCGTACGAGTGTGAGGCGAGGAATTACCATCGATATTCTAGAGTCGAGAGCGAACCATATCATCGCCGACGGATGTAGCCATGCCAGCAACGAAACCCGAGACACCGATTTGTATACGGTGGAAGAATAAAGTCCGCACGATAGTGCAATTGGTCGGTTTATATGGTTGAAGTTTGCAATGAAGGTGGGATTCTCGTCGTGACCCGTCATCAAGCTCGTTGACGCTTTTTTTCCGACGCCAATGACGACGATGCCAACGCTGCTCAAACGTCGATCGGGCTAGCTCATCTCGCAATGTTATTTATTGATTTATTGATTTATTGATTTATTGATTTATTGATTTATTGATTTATTGATTTATTGATTTATTGATTTATTGATTTATTGATTTATTGATTTATTGATTTATTGATTTATTGATTTATTGATTTATTGATTTATTGATTTATTGATTTATTGATTTATTGATTTATTGATTTATTGATTTATTGATTTATTGATTTATTGATTTATTGATTTATTGATTTATTGATTTATTGATTTATTGATTTATTGATTTATTGATTTATTGATTTATTGATTTATTGATTTATTGATTTATTGATTTATTGATTTATTGATTTATTGATTTATTGATTTATTGATTTATTGATTTATTGATTTATTGATTTATTGATTTATTGATTTATTGATTTATTGATTTATTGATTTATTGATTTATTGATTTATTGATTTATTGATTTATTGATTTATTGATTTATTGATTTATTGATTTATTGATTTATTGATTTATTGATTTATTGATTTATTGATTTATTGATTTATTGATTTATTGATTTATTGATTTATTGATTTATTGATTTATTGATTTATTGATTTATTGATTTATTGATTTATTGATTTATTGATTTATTGATTTATTGATTTATTGATTTATTGATTTATTGATTTATTGATTTATTGATTTATTGATTTATTGATTTATTGATTTATTGATTTATTGATTTATTGATTTATTGATTTATTGATTTATTGATTTATTGATTTATTGATTTATTGATTTATTGATTTATTGATTTATTGATTTATTGATTTATTGATTTATTGATTTATTGATTTATTGATTTATTGATTTATTGATTTATTGATTTATTGATTTATTGATTTATTGATTTATTGATTTATTGATTTATTGATTTATTGATTTATTGATTTATTGATTTATTGATTTATTGATTTATTGATTTATTGATTTATTGATTTATTGATTTATTGATTTATTGATTTATTGATTTATTGATTTATTGATTTATTGATTTATTGATTTATTGATTTATTGATTTATTGATTTATTGATTTATTGATTTATTGATTTATTGATTTATTGATTTATTGATTTATTGATTTATTGATTTATTGATTTATTGATTTATTGATTTATTGATTTATTGATTTATTGATTTATTGATTTATTGATTTATTGATTTATTGATTTATTGATTTATTGATTTATCGATTTATCGTTATCCGTTACCGACGGATGTCTTTATTCTCAATCCACGATTCCATAAAAATGTTTTCACAAACTGTCGACATTTCATGGCATAACTTTAACACGAAATGCCATTGAAAAATGAATTAAAGTAAATAAAATGAAAATTGAACTACGAACTATGACGGAAATGGAATCAGCATTGAGGTTAGACGATACCGTATTCGGAAAAAATTTTCTTTCTCCCCGCCACGACAATAATGCATCTGCACGGACAATTCCCCCTCGAGAACAGCGATTCTGACAGACACATTGAAAACCACATAACCAACCCCAAGAGTGACGCCATGAAGTGCAAAGTAAAGGAGCATGATCAGAGTTACAGGAAAGACTTAAGTGAGTGACTTCTAAACGGTCACGAAGTTTTCAGATCTGCTAGTAACATCTTGGATCAGATCAATTATCTTCACAGCAACTGCAATCGATTTTATCATTGTTCTTTTTTTTGTTTTTTGTCTTCCGTTTCCTGTCTTTCATTTTTTCGTTTTATTGATGTTCTTTCTCTTGTTTTTCTAAATGTTTTTCTTGTTTCGTCTTCTCGCCCACGCGTGAGTTTGATTATCTTCCCGTTCGAATCTATCTTGCGTGTTCGTCCCTCGCCGCTGGATAGACATTTGTTATCAATACAGTACCGGACGCCCCGTCATTTCCACAGTCATGGAACGTGGTTCAACGTCGTCGATTTTCCCTCTTCGGCCGATGTTCATCTGGCCGCAGCTTCGACGAAGCAGCACACTTTCGTCCGAGCAAGTGTGACACGCTTCGACGCGCGCATCTGATCCATGTTACATAATAACGTGTAACGCACTTCGAGCTCCACTTCTATCAAACGAAGGCCGTTTATATTCGCCCGCATATGCCAGGAACGAAGGCACTTTGCCGCGAAAGACGAATGATCGTGGCGGAGCTGATGGCCGCACTTCCCAGCATCCCGAAGACCGTCTCTCCAACCTTTTATCCTGCTCGGGCGTTCGAGCATATAAATCACGTTGTGGGCTGCAGGTGCTGAATAATTTCCACATTTTTTGTGAAACATTTATTACGTTGAATTGTTTTTATCACGCTGAAGCATTGACAGTGACATTTTGGCATATCGATTGTACGGAAGATATTGTAATGGTTGAGTAACTCTTTGGTCATCGCCAGTTACGATTTTCAGAGTATCATTCCGCAACCATATGAATATGATTCATCTGCATTTTCCATAGCATGCAGAACGCAAGTGGGTATTAGATTGAATATCGTCGTGAGAAAAAAAAGTTTTTAATCTTGGATTGATTACCTTCTGCGACCTAACAACTTTGGTCACTACACGAGGGAAATGCCGCAATGTTTTTTCAGGAGGCAGCGTTGCCATGACGCTGGACTTCTATAGGAGGGGCGTGGACGAACTTGCGAGAGAGTGGGGGAACTGGGCGGGAGTGTGGCAACGTTGTCAAAGCAAAACCCCTAACGAGTCTGGTCATCTCGTGAGGGAATCCTCGTTTTTTTATGTAATTATTTTTGTTCTTCTATTCCGATCATTTCAATTAATTCGAAGAAATATAATTAATTTCTAAAAGCTTCAAAGGATAAAGCCTATTTCTTCCGGGGAAGAAATATCTGCCAATAGTTTGCTGTTCAAAAAGTTCGATGGGCCCCAGGCATTTCCTCATATGGTGGCTAATCCAGGGTCGAAGAATTATTCGACGTAAATGTTTGTTCTTTAAGCGTTTCGTCTCATTTTCTGGCGTCAATTCTCAAGGCATCGTGGAAACTCCTTCCTCCTACTCGCAGTTGATGCGTGAAGCTCATCCAGGCCCAAGGTCTTTGGTTTTTACGCAATCACATCGAGAGCTTATCCGAGGAAGCTCCGAAGACAAGGACGCATGTGGCATTTATGCACGACTTTGAAAAAGAATTCCTTCTACCTGCCCCATCGCATGGGACCGCGTACTCCACAATTTTTACTGGATCACGTACTCCACATTCGTCCTCTCTAGCGGACTTTAAAACAGAACGGACGATTGCAACGACGATTGCCGTTTTTTCAATTCTTCTTTGCCCACAACGAAATAAAATGGAACAACGGAGCAGAAGTTTATGCAATCGATGTACTATGCTTATCGAACGGAGCACCGGCTCCCCAACGCTGCAACTGCAAGCTCAGTTTGGCATCCGAGAGAAATATTCGTACGTCCCAACGTCCTTATCCTATTTCCGCGATTTCGGGAATTTCGATGACACCGGAATGTATTTTCGACCAAGCGGATCGTATCCAGAACCGGCAACGTCAATTATCCACCGCGGGCCAATCCACCGAAATCATCATCGTACCCGGCAAGTCACGTGTTCGTCCGGTATTTCAATATGGTACGGAGCAGATTGACCGGTGTTAGAACAGCGGCTGCCTGGTCCTTTAGGAGTCAGTGAGCAAATTCGCCTTCGACCCCATTTGCTCGGCATCTATGGCCCCCTCGAGATGCACTCGAACCAAGTGCTCCGAGCCTGGCTGTTTCCTCCCGATCTCTCCCACGGCTTCCGGCGCGTTCGCTCACCGTTCTTCCTCCCTCGCGTCACGAGGTGGAAATTCGAGAGACTAGGAAGATTCTCGTAGCCGAGCCGGAGAGCTTCGGCCCTCGATTATCGACGAAAACTCACGACCCAGCCACGAGATCGCGGCACATGCGCGCCATTCCACTCACTCGTCGACACTATTCACGAGTCTCTTCTTTTACCTACCTCCCGACCCATGAGAATGAACAGAACTCATCTTCGACGAGATTTCCTCTTCCTCCCCCTTCCCACCCTTTCCAGACCGCGCAGTTTTTTTGTGGCGATACGCAAGAGATACGATTTTATGCCCGTCATTGATTTACAAAAATGACAAATGAACGGAAAGAACTGTCGAGGGCATGATTTTATCGTGAAAATTGCATTTTACTAATTAGCCTCGGAGCTCTCGGGAATAAAATATCTGTTTTGAGAATAAATTAATAATCGGCGGATTTATGTTTGAGTCTGTTGTAAAGAGGCTCACCGTAAACTCGGCCAAACGGCCGTTGTTCTTTCAAACGAGCGGAAAAGAACGTGTTGTTGTTGCGAACGTTGTCTTTGCTGTTGCTCTTGATGATGGTGGATGTGGTGGCGATGGTACGCGATGATCGATTTGTTTAATTGATCGGCGTTGTGTGAAGGTTTGTGGAACGCGGGGTTCTTCGGCACTGTCGAGGCTGCTCGGCAGGATTCAAGCGTTCTCCGATAGCGGAAGCGGTGGCTGATGCCCAGCAGCGGAAGTAGTCATGGCAGACGTGGCGGTGTTGGTAGTTGGGACCGGAAGTGGCTGTAGAGCCTGCATGTCGCAGGTGTGGGAACTGCGCTTCTTAAGGTCCTGGAACAATTGGCATTTTCGAAATGTTTGAGATTTTTCCTTCTTCCTCTTTCTCCATCTCCTCCTTCATCAATATCCTCTCCTCATCAAATCATCTTTCATCTCCCCCACTTCATTCCATCTATAACAGCCTTTTATCTTCATATATTTTCTGATTTCTCGATTCTCTCTTGTCACGCTTTACTCTCTCGCACTCTCTAAATCGATATTTCTCACGGTCTCTAAATCCATTCCCTTTTCCCTCTTTTCGTCTCCTTCCGTTAAATCCGGCGATTCGTAAGTTTCCGGCTGTTTCTTCTGCGGATTCTTCAGGATTACACGAAAGTGTCGTCCCTCAGGATGAGATGGAATTCGCGCGGGAAAACTACGTTGAGATAAAAACTTGCCGAGTGTCAACACGTTGCAGAGTATTTGAAGAAACAAAGATTTTTTTTAATCATTTTCATTTACGCGACCGGACATCGAAAGCGCGGAAGAGAGCCGTCGAAAGGGGAAAGGGAAATGAAGAGACGCGAGTACGCGATTACATGCGCTTATGCGCTTAGTCCAAATCAATCTCGCTCTCATTCGCTCTTTGCCATTCGCATTCACAACCAAAGAAAATAAAAAATCAAACATGTATCACATACTCCATCTCTACATTAATAACCCCGCTCATACACAAATATGCGCAGCCAGACACCCACTGACAGTAAGAATAAAACAATAGAGACGAAGAGATGGGAAAAGGAAAAATGCATACCGTGAACAGATTACAGATATAGAGTGAGGTGCACAAGATAAATGAGACGCTCAGAAAAGCACAAAGTACATCAACACTGAAAAATAGTAAAAGAGTCAATAATTTTTTATAATTATTGTAGTAATAGATGCTTCTGACTACTAGGTTTAACAACAAGAGATCGAAAGTTCTTACAGTGGGAGGTGGAAATGTGTTTTCATGAGTGTGTGGCATGGATTGGGTTCAAGTGTGTGATAGAGGTGTTGCTTGGAGTTTGTACTATAAATACATCGAGCTACGTGTTGGCGTTGTGGGTAAAAAAAATTACTGGAGATGGAAATGACTTATTTACGGATGTATGCGAGAGACCGGGGGAAACGAATTGAACGACGGAAATATTTTTATACTATGTGAAGGCTTTGTACATCGAACTACTGTTATGCACACCAGCTACTACGTCAAAACTACGTACATATAATATGAACATACAGATATATTTATGTATCGAAGTATATATATAAAATAGTTAACTACGATACGATATATGTATAGTGGTAGTTGAAACAGTTAGTATAATATAATACAGCGAACTTTGTTGAACAACAATGCTACGCAAATCTTTCTCTATAGATATATATATATATATACTATAATATATATGAGATATTCTACCGGGATCCAACCACTTTTGAAAATTTTTCTCATTGTTTGATTCAGCTGAAAACTTTCTAATTTATTGTAACCAACTAAAAGAGTCCTCCATGATTTTTGCAGCATTTTTTGGCAATCCGTTTGTGAGATATGATTTTGTGAAAAATTTACTTTTTTTCAAACACTCATAACTTCGTGAAAAATCGACTCAGTGGGATGATTTTTTTTAAATTTAGGTTTTTTATCATACTTTCTAGAAAAAAGTACGAAAAAATTCTTTATCAACTTTTTATATGTGATTTTCTAATTTATCTAAAAAATTCGTCCATCTAAAATTGACAACCATTTTTAGTTTTTTTTTCAATTTCCGGAAAAGCTTCAAGTAATTTATGTATGATTGGTACTGGTCCCATCATGATATTAGTTTTTCTTCTACATTTTTTGTGATTTCCGATTTTGTCGTGAAATTTTGCGTGCATCATTTTGAATTTTTTTTCGTTATACATTTAGTAATTACCCTCAAAAAGTATTTCAGTCTATATGTACACTGAAATACTTACATCGAAATGCGAATGTGTTAATTATGCACGGAGCAGATAGGTGATAGGCTGAAACTACGGACATGTCATCTCGAGTACATGAATTGAAACTAAGTTGTACAGTAATACATTACTCAACACAGGATAAGAATTAAAACTTTTACCATAACCAAAAAGAAAACCATACGGGAAACGGAAACCAACAAGAAAAAACAAATCAACGTTGTTTGAATACACCCATAGTATTATAATGAATAAATTATCAGGAGGAATTAAATTGATGGACTTGTACTAACTGAAATATTAATTTTCATTCATAATCATTAATTGTATGATAATTGTAATTAACTGGGAATGATTTAGAATCAACTAAAATATTGTATTTGGATAAATTACGAAAAAAAAATTCAAATTGATGGAAAAAAAAATTCTATAAAAAGGTCGGAAATTACGGGAAGTATAGAAAAAATACTAATCTCATGATACAACCTGTGCCAAATTTTTTTAAATTGGTTGCAGTTTCTTCGAAGATCTTTTAAAAAAGATTAAAAATGGCTATCATCTTCGAATGAACGAATTTTTCACATAAATTGGAAAATAACATATTCAATGTTGATGAAATAATTTTTTGTATTGTTTTGTAGAAAGTATGACAAAAAATACAAATTTTGAAAAAAACCATCCCGTGGAGTCAACTTTTCGTGAAGTGATGAGCGCTTAAAAAACAAAATCGTGAATTTTTGAAAAGATTATATCTCGAAAACGAACTGCCAAAGAATTTTGGAAAAATTACGCAGAACTCTTTTTATTCAGTACAATGACATAAAATATCCAGCCAATTCAAAAAAGGGAGGTTCCAGAAGTAATCGAATCTCGTCGGAATCATATATTAGACTGTGCCAAAAAACAAATTTTTTGTCTACGATCTTGTGGTCAAAGGAAAAGAAATATTTTTCACCTATTCACCGAATAGATGAATAATTTTTTTCTCATGAATCAAATTTTTCCGGGCTGTGAATTGTAATTACTGGATTCATGATACTTCTACTAAAAACCTTAGTAATAATAAAAACCATGTTCGTGAAAAATCCAATTGTCTCTAAAATTTATCAACAAATTTTCCTTGTCGAATTACGAGCTTAGCTGTGAAACTCATTACGACACGAAGATTTATAAAAAATGAGTTAGACCTGCCAGAATGTCTTGAAAGTAGTCCATTCTTCGACTTGGGGCTCAGATATTTTCGAAGAAAATTTAATTCGCTACAAAATGACACTCGGGGAATTCATTATTCAACCATTTTCAGCGATCCACGCAAAGAATCATGCAAATACTTTTTGCCCCATATTATTCAAACGGAGAAGCAGACCCCCCTTTGCGACTGGCTAGAAAAAATACTGTTCAGTTTGCTCGCCGTGAGGTTTTTTTAGGTCAAAAAATAACGTTTAACGACCACAAGACCATAGAAAGAAAACTAAAGTGGTTTCCTTGACAAAGTCTAACATACACGTAATAGAAACGTACATATAGGAAATGAAACTACAGGTATAACGAGTGTTCTGCGCGAGCCGAGGATTGTGCTGTAACGATTGCTGCTGCTGTAGCGGCTGCTTGGGCCAACAATGAAAAAGTCGTATTCCCACTGTTGGACAAGTCGTTGTGCGTACCCTGAAGTAGCACTCGACAAAGACAGAAACGCAATTGACTTGCCAGACAAACGATTCTGCACTACGAGTAATATTTCGCGGGTTCAGGCGCGGTAGCCCAAATTACGTTGCATGCAAATTTTGTGCTTCGTGGTTTAGTTTTTTTTTCTCCTTCCTCACGATGAAAATTGTACAGCTGCGAAGAATGTGAATGCCGCGATTCTCGTCACTTCACAATGCGACGCTCAAGCTCATTTTTCCAAACGTCCAAGCGTGAAAGGAAAATTGTGATTTTGTCATTTTTCGAATATACGAGTCATTGAGGTAGAAGTGCGTTGGTGTTTTTTTTTTTTTAGCCTTCGGTGAAAGCAACCCAATCGACGTAATATTGGGAAAACGAATCCAATTTTTATTGTTTTTCTGTTCAAGTGCAATCATCGTTGCTTTGAATATTATTCACCAGGATTGATTATCGTTAAAGATAAAAAAATCATCCCGAGAAAGAGCGTGACACGTCCACGCATTAATTTGATTGAAAAAACTTCTATCGGTTGACACTCCATGCTCGTAATTCATTCAGCAATTAGCGGTTCATTCCTTCAATCCCACAAGACCTCAAATTTGGATTCAAACATTGCTATCTTCACTACCCTTAATTCCGAAAAAATGTACATTCCGTTTTCCCAATAATTATTCGAGTCTACGAATCCGAAACTGTTATACAGTACACGTGTGAGTAAAGCAAGCACAAACTGGATCGTCCATATGGCGCGCTACCCGCCACTGACACATTCGCATTTTCGTTGTGTCATAATACAGCGAGCAATACATCCACGATATTCAAACCCACGAGATTTCCTTACTATAAGAGAATAATTAAGAAAGCTTTGGATAAAGAAAAAATTAAAATAGGCTTAGGGCAGTTGAGCTAATGGGATGTGATCGATTTCGCCAGATCACTGTGTGCAATCAACAAAATAAAAGTGAAACAAAAATCAATGAAGAACACGAATGCAAATAAAACCGTATAAAATATTCGGTTCGGTATATTCTGAAAAGAATTTACAAAACTAAAAAAAAAAAAAATAATAATAATAATAATAATAATAATAATAATAATAATAATAATAATAATAATAATAATAAAAATAACAATAATAATAATAATAATAATAATAATAATAATAATAATAATAATAATAAAAATAACAATAATAATAATAATAATAATAATAATAATAATAATAATAATAATAATAATAATAATAATAATAATAATAATAATAATAATAATAATAATAAAAATAACAATAATAATAACAATAGTAATAATAACGTCTCTTATTGCAATTGCAAGGAAATCAGTGATATATTATGCATGTATATAAACAAAAAATTAAACCGTTATTAATGTACCGAGTCGCCTTCGGAGGGTGCAAGTTTTGATCGTTCGATAGTGCAGATTAAAGCGTAGTTTATGGGTTGCCCTTTTGGTAGTTGCGTCGCTTGTGCCGGGTTTCGCGGGTTCTCATCTCAGACTATAGCCGCCATTGTTTTCGACGGTGGGTACTTGCTCGGTTATCTCTCGGCTGCTGGCACGCCATGTCCCTTGTGGCAGTACGGCGACCGGGATTCCGTCATGCGTGAAGATGAATTTCCATAGCTTTTGGTTCGGTGAGAGATTCCGTACGCGGAATTTTTTCTAAGTGTGCGTCTGGGGATTCTGCATTCCTTTTATACTTATGGTGACGGCACGGTACTCGTACATATTATAGTGTTTTGCAAAAACAAAAATTCAAATTTTCACGGCCCTTGACGATTTTAAAGTATCTCACTTCCGTAGAATTGTGCAGAAAGATGAGCTCGATCGCGAGATCTTAAGGAGTTTCCTCAATTTCATAAGGTTTCGACGTTTAGAAACTGGGAAAATCGAGGCAAAGCGTGGGAATCGTCCGATTGGGCTCATTTTCCTACACGATTTCACAGAAGAAAGATACTTTCAAATAGCCGATAGCCGCGAAAATCAGATTTTTTTTGACAAAACACCCTAATATATGTATGCATGTATGGATGTGATTCTGAATTACGTACGTCTGCATCAGAATGTCTGTACCTACTTCCGGGTTATCGTGCGGGAGAGAAGCCTCCGCTCCAAGCTACGATTGTAGTAGTATTGGGGCTCGGTGAGTGGAACGGTATTTTTTTTTTACCAATGTAAAAAATGTATATATATGAGTATAACAGTAACAGGCAGAGATAAACGAATCTAGATAAATAGATAGAGACAGCGAAATAGGAGAAGAAAAGTAAGACATGAGTCAACTTATTATTAACGTGTAATTAATACTTGTACGAAAGCGCAAAAGCCAGGCGAGCGAGTGGACACATACTAGAGTCTTCTTGAAGACGATAACGAATCGCAACAACGAAGCATTAATTTTTGTTCTTTCGTTTTTATTCTCGATTGCAAAGATTTTGGTTCTTTTTTTTTTGCCCCATTTGTCCACACTGTTGCGATTATCGAAATTTCTCGTTACGGCGAGCGATTCCTCACGTTAAATTGATTTCTTATACGGGTTTATGTGTCAAAGCTGCATTTCGTTATTCCTCATACGCACTCTCGATACACTTATTTGCCCATCAATTCGTCATATCTCCGGCTCAAACAGATTATATATCGAGCATCATTATTTTATTGTTATTTATATAATGGTGTGCGTTAAAAAAATATTCAACGCCGAATTTTTGTTCATTCGTGTATTCCTTTCGATTGTGAAAAGCTTTTTTTTTTTTTTGGTGTTTTGTGCATTAAGGGTTCTTTACCTTTTGTCTAACTTGTATACGATCTCCGTATACGAGCACCACTCTATCCTTGTTCTCGTTCGATGTTAGCTGATACGAAAGGCTCTGTGATATTAATCGAAGCCCGCGCGCACACGCACACACGGCGGAATTGTTGAACGGTGATTATTTTTTTTTTTTCGTTACAATTGCACGCGCGCCGCCGTGCCCATGAATTTTTTAATTTTCATTCGCATCGTCATCCAAGATTTTTTTTTCCACGTTGTCGTTGTTATCGCAGCAGCGGAATTTTGGTGCAAGTCCATCATCGCAGGTACACGTTTGTGATTTTTTTTTTTCGTTTTACGTTATCCGGTAAGCGTATCAGTTGACACATTAATATGTATGTACGTAGATACATTTTTTTGTTGTCATTCGTTTGTAGAAACAAAACCATTCCGTCCCATCCAATTGCCATGAGTTATCCACGGCGGAGTTTCGTTTCATTTTTTTCCATTGTGCGCAATTCCAGTTTCAATTTCACATAATTGTCAAATGTAATTGCAATTTTTTCGTCATTGTTATTCATTCATTAATTTTTTACGCCATTGTCGTTGGACGAATATCCGTGGATGGGTTCGGTGCCGGGCGTGAGAATAAAAATTATCGTTATTGTTAGATGTGATTGGATGAAATTAGATTATCGTGGTGAGTGGAAGCGTCGGCGATGATGTTGGATGACGAATGAAGCGGGCGTGGGATATAGATGTTTGTGATTTTAATTCGCAGAGACGTGGAACGTCGGTTGAGTGAAACGACGCGTCATCGACGATGGTAATCCACCCGTGCGCGTGTTTGTGTATGTGTGTGTATGCGTGTGCACGTGCGTGCGTGTGTACGCGATGAACGATAGAGATCGGAGAGCGCGTAGATGGTTACGCAGATGGTCGTTGTCGTCGTTGGGGTGCACGCAGCAGCAGCAGCAGCAGCAGCAGCGACCCCGGATCCGCCCGGACGATGACGATGATGACGCGCGATGACGATGCGAGGCGAGACGAGGCGAGACGAAGACGACAAGATGAAGACGAAGAGACGAAGACGACGAGATGAAGACGACGAGACGAAAACGACGAGACGACGAATGCGGTGTGGTCCCGGATGAAGAGCGAGGCGTCGATTATGATGAGGAGCCCGGTGGTCACGATTGGCAGTTGAAGACGTGCGTGACGGCCGCGGGTGGCACGAAAATAGGGAAATACAAGAATTTCATTGATTTAACATTTTTTTTTTCTTCGCCAGTTTTTCCGTTGAACTCGATATATACTTCAAATTTTTCTTTTATTTCTCATATATATATTTTTATATGTATATGCATGTGTATATTGATATATCGTTTTTTATTCAATTCATATATATATTTATACACACACACATATATATATATATCAATGTAGCTCTCTTTATTTATATATGTATATATTCTCCGGGCCTTGGGCGCTAACGATTCTACGAGTTTCCTGGCTCGCACCGTAACGCGTGACAATCGGTTAACAATTCCAAAAACATCTTCTTCATTTTGATTCTCTTCATCCGCGAAGTCTTTTCGATTTCAAATGTCTCCGATGATATCTTGCTTGTCATCGTGCGGTTGCGAATTATCGATCGGCTTTCTAATTCACGTCGCGCAACATCGCATCGTTCGTTATTTTTTTTTTCCTTTATTTTATTTTTTCAAATTTTCTGTCACCTGGATTTCGTTTGTTTTGCTATATGTTACATCTTAGGCGGCACGGAGCACGAACGGCACGAAAACGCGTCTAAGTGTGTTTGTTTTCGGATTCAAAACGAGGCCTCGACGAGATAGGTGCCGTCCATGGCGACCCCGGCCTGTCCGCCAGTGCCATCCGAGGCCTGAGCCCTCGTCGCTGGGATGTACTGACTGTACGCCTGCTGAAATCCACACCACAAGCACACACTACATTGTTGCACGCCAGGCTCGCCCTAATCTACCCTACAAAGACCGCGAGACATAAGCGTGTGGCGGATATACATTATTTCTCTCGGTTAAATAAACCGCGACTTCGAGAAAGAGAGAGAGAAAGTTATACCATCTCGCCCGGAGCACGAAATTCGCCCGAGGAAACTCGAGAACGATTTATACCCGCGAGCTATATGCGCTACGGTAAGCTCGACGTACTTCTCGAACTAAATTAGCCGCTAATTATCCCATTACATTATCAACTAGACCACAGTGCCCCCCCTCGCGTTCGCTATTAATATCTACGTCTACATCGTTTGTTGGGGCAACACGCGAGAGGGGTTGCCGGCTACTCTTGATCTACGTAACCTAGTGAGGGGGGTTGGTCGTGTTACAACCCAGTTCTATGCAGTCTATACAATAAACCTTGATACATAATGTACACTACGTTAAATCAACTGCTGAATTCGAGTTAAATACACCGGATCTAATTTTGCACGTGCGTATTTATATACATAATGTACATTAGATCGCATGAAAAAACCAGGTTTTTTCTTTGGTCTTGCGGTGTTCAACGTTTGTTTTTGATATAAAACAAAAACGTCACAGCGAGAAACTTCGAGACTATATGTATACATTTTTTTTTTACAGCCGCGAAGGGGGGTCTCTTTTCCGTTTGAATGGCATAAGGAGGGAAAGTTTGGTTTCTCATTAGGTGAATATTCAGAAACAGAAATTGTTTTATTCACTGATGAGGTGAATAATTTTCCTTCTTATAAAATGAACTTCCGGAAGTTGTGCATTGTTGATTATTGGATTCAGGCTATTTTTACTAGAAACGTTTCTTGTGAATACCTCAATTGTCTCCGAAGTTTATCGAGAAATTTTTCTTGACGAATCAAGAACTTAGCTGTGAAACTTGTTTAAAGCCGAATGCTCATCATAAATCACTCAAAAGTTCTAGCAGTCTGTACGGCTGGGAAATATTACATTTTTTTGTCTTGGAGTTAAGATATATTTTTTAAATTATCCGATTTCCTACGAAATAAAACTCGGAGGTTTTTTTCCTTTCTAACCATTTTTATCGATCTGTGCAATGAATAAAGCAAAATCTTCTTTCCCCCATGTTATTCACACGAAAAAAGAGATCTCCTTCTGCGACTCACAAAAAAAACGTTAATTTTGCTCGCGGCAAGAATTTTTGTAGGCCAAAAACTAACGTTCCATACCACAAAACCATTTTAAAAAATTGTTTTATCGACACAATCAAGTGCACATACGCGATGTAGTTTAAACTACTGTAATTATCGTAATCTATTCTACAATATCCATTACAACTGTCAATTGCCCGGATGAAATTTATTCGAGGTGAGAAGCTGTCCAATAGAATTTAGTTTCCTAATCAAATGTCGCTTCTCGTTTATTCGTCCTCGTTCTAAATCGAATTTGTCGAAATTTCGTATGTGTTTTGTTGGATCGCGATGCGCTTTACGCTTCGAGTATTCGTTGCGGAATCAATTAACGAGTTTTCGACGAAAATACATTAGGCCCGAATTCTCGTGGTAGGTCCGCAATTGATTGTTCAATTAGCGTTGGGAATGATCTCGCTACGGGCACGACGTAAGGTGAAAATTGTATGGCTCTTTGAGTACTATGCCGTTGTCTAGAGTAATTTTGTTTCGACGCTCGGTGAGAAAGGAGACACCGAAACGAATCGCGACGTATCGTCTGACACGCTTGCAAACCCTGACACCCGTAATTGGATGAACGTACGTGACGATGCGAACGTCACTCTCTCGACCAAGTTTTCGACCGCATTTCAAAATCGATCTACGTGCGTCCCGGTTGGCCCGAAAAGCATCAAAGCAACGTCTGATATTGAGATTATTCGATTGGACGAATTCAGTGAGACGAATGATGAAATTATTATAATGTCTACGGATTGATGGATAATTTTTTTACGATGAAGACGAAGAAAGAAATTATCTTCAATTGAATTCTACCATTTGAAACAGAAATTGATGGCTGACAGAGGTTTGGATTCCTCGATTAAAACATTTTCGATAGGAAAAATGACAATACGCGACAATAAATTTTGAGAAATCAATTTTACGATTTGGAAATCAAATTTATAGCTGACGGAAGTTTGTGTATCTCGATTAATATATTTTCTAGCGAAAAAATAATAACATCACGATGAATTTTCGCAGAAAAACTTGTCTAGGGTCAGAGCAAATGTTTCAGGATAATTATTTTTACCTATATGAGAAAGAACATTTGTATGCAATAGCTATGCGTCATTATTGGCATTGGGGCTGTTCAATTTTGATCTCAATAGTTTCGAATTTGATAAGTCGTTCTATAAGACCCGTTCAGCTCTGATGTTTTAAACGGTGGACATTAGACGTTTCGCCGCAGCAGTTGTAAAATTTCCATTAAATAATTAATTCATCGTAAGGGATGGCACACGTCGATATAGCAAGGTTGACGCTGAGCGACGAATCCATACCGCAGGCGACCGTGTCACGAATGTTTCAATAATTCAACGCAAGAGACTCGCTGGGACATCAGCACTCATTGTTAGTGCCGCTACCTCGATGGATATTGTGATAAATGTATGAAAATACAAAAATCGATGACCGGTAACGTCCATCAGATAATGAAAAAAACATTTTTCTTTACGGGTGCGTGAAGATGCTCACATTACTTGTCTCTTTTCCGTTTGGAAAATACGAGATCTCCCACGGTTTCCGATTACCCATGGTAACTAACTTCACGGCGTGAGTAATGTGTCAGAATCGCACGCAAGCGTGCGATTTTGACTACATTACCCACGCTGTGAAGCTAGTCACCGTGGATAATCAAAAAACCGTGGAAGACCACGTATCTCCCAAACGGTAAAGGGACAACTAGTGCGAGCGTCTTCATGCACTCGTGAAGAAAAATAGTATAAGCTACTCGTGCGGGCAGCCGGAATCACCCACTCGGGCGGCTTCGCCACCCTCGTGGGTAATGACCGGCTTTCCGCACTCGTTGCTTAATATACTATTTCCGGCATAGAGCGTTTCTAGTGGTAAGAAACAGCTCATATGATTTGGGCAATTTTTACTATGAAACCGCGGGGATTTCGGGATTTTATTCGTGTACTAGCTTTAACGCAGGCTTTCGCGACTTACTTAAAAATATTTAGCACCAAAATCAAGTCATTGTGATTTACCCGTTTTTGCAGGCAACCATTGCTCCGCCCCTCCCCTTCAAAATATTGATTATTTACGTGAATGTGTATCCAGATTAGTCGCTGAAGATAATTAAACGAAATGTGGTAGATGTAACTGCAATTATTCTATCAGACGATCTTGAAACGGAGAAAACGATCAAATAAAATTTCGACAGCAGTTAAAATCACGGGAATTGAATGAAAATTTCGATTTATACACCAAAACTTCATGAGGCATGATTGTTTGTGTTTAATGTAGTAAAAATATCACACAACCACTTACAGTTGGAGATAAGAAATAAAAAGTAGAAATCACGACAAGATTAGTTATGGATGCGACATCACTATGTGTTTTTGTACAATGTATCGAACGAAGGTCTCGATATAGTCACATTTATAGTATACATGTACAACTAAATAATATTGAACACATTATATTTATGGTACAGAGGAAATTTTATTTTATAGTCTTTAGATAATAATTCTCGGGGTTAGGTATCTCGGGTTTATCGAACTACTCGGGCAATGTAGAATTAAATTTACAGGCCCTGTTTGGTGTTACACGTAACCGAAGGCTTTGACACCAAGCTAAGGCCCGCGAAACGTCATCAAATTCAACCAATTTTTTTGCGACGCTACTATAGGGTGTATTTTTTCTTTTTATAACGTATATTTATGACAAACATCGATAAACTCATTGTTTCACTATTACAGCATAAGATTTCAATGATGTATGAATCTATTGCGAAAATATCTCGTTTATCAACAAAGTATCAAAAAAGAAGCATAGAATTTTCGTTTTCAACGATCAGCAATTTGCTTATAATGCCTTTCTTAACTTCGTTTTTTATATGAATTCATTATACCATATTTTAATCTGTATCATAATTTATTTTTCTTAACCCTATACTTGCAAAGTATTTCATCAATGAAAAATAAAATAATGGATATTTTTATTTCAGCCAGAACTCGAGACTAGTAATTAAGAAAATAACATTTCCATAAGAATACGATATGTTTATCAATGTATGCCTTCGTCAAAAGTAAAAGAATCCACATAATAGTTGCGTCGACAAAAAAAAACGTCGAATTCACGTTGGAAGCCCAGTAATACTAAGAAAGACGGAAATACAGACGCAGAAAACGAGTTACGTCCGGCGTAAGAGCTCTCTAGCGGACAACAAGGAATTTTTATAATCGGTGGGACAACAACGATTGATTTACAAGGCAGCCGAAAACTTGGGAAGATATAGAGAAGGAGAAAAAAAAGGGGTGGGGGCAGCGGGGCGTTTAGTGGATTAGACAGGGAAAGTTGCGGTGGGGTCGGGGGTGGGGATTGCAACTGCTCGTTACTGGAGTGACGACGACGAAGACGAGATAGGGTTGACAGAGCTTTTTAGGCGGACACTCAAGATTCAATTTTGTCTTGCCTGGCTCATCTGAAGTGGATGCCCCACTACAGCCTCATCCCGATGTTCCTTGGTCTATGCATTATTCATAAAAGCAACTCGTATTATATTACACCAGTATATTCTAATCTTTTAATCGCTTTTTTTTTTTCTTTCGTCAAAATTTTGACGTCTAGACATTTGGCCTGGTTCACCGAAAAATCATGATTATCTTTATTACCATAAATTTTCATCCTTAATGATATCGAAAAATAATTCGATATTGATTGCGAACAAATAAATTTAACCGGCCAAGTGTCTCTCTGTATCCTAATGTCATAAAATAATTTCTACTAAAAATTCAGTAATATGAGTCTGTTTATCTTTATAAATAAATAAAAAAATTCAGGAGCTCGTAACATTGCGTAATCCCTTTTCGCTGAGTTAGCAGATCGAGTGAATTTTATCGGCTCAAACTGCAATCGTTGATTTATTTCTTTCACGTGCGATGCTGCACGATGCGATTTTATACTATTAATGGAAAAACGCGTTCGATACGGAGATTTGGATCTACGGCGCGGTGCATTCGAAGCGAAGGTGGAGGCACGCCCGCTTGGAGCTGAGAAGATCGATGTGCGAGCATACGAAGAGATTCAGCTCTGCACAACTCGCGACCTTTTACCGGATTGCCGGCGAATAACCAGAATTTGTCTTGCTCTTGTCTACGTTTTTTCTCTCTTTTTCTCTCCTTCTCTCTCTCCCTCTTCTGCCACTACTCCGTCCGTTCGTTAACGGGGGAAATTTGAGTACGCGGCAAGAAAAATTGGTGAATTCTCGGAATCATTATGTAAAAAACTGTTGATTCAATTGTCTCCAGATTTTTTATGGTCCGAAATCGCTATCGCGGGGGACGTAAAGGATGTCCATCACATGATTTCTCTGAGGTTTCACGAAAGAAAAATGTTTCCGGCAGCTCTCCGAGTTCAAGTATATAATGACTAAATCTGGGCCAAATCGGACGATTCTGGGAGGTTCCATATTCACTATATTGATTTTGCAGTCGAAAAGAACGTTTGAACCTCTGCAATAGATTCATTCAATATATACGTATATTCGGGACTTGAAACTGACTACATGGTATTACACTAACTCAAAGTAGGCAATTACATATGGGTTCTTTGATGAATTTTTTTTTATCAATCACCATTGAGGGAACCTTACGAAAATGTTTTCAACGTAAAAAAGGATCACGTAATATATTTATAATATTCGATTCACTTCAATGCAAGTAAATGAGTAGCCAGAGTGATGAATAAATGAAAAGGGCCATTAGGGTGATATTTATATTTACTGGAAACATCGATTTCAACTGGTGAAACCGTTTTTTAACGTGTCAATGAAATTTAGAAGCTATATAATGATTCCCAAACTTCTTGAAATAGTTCTACTAGGTTCCGATATGGCCAGATATTTTCTGGTTCTATATGCTTTAAATCAAAGAGCTGCCGAAGAAAATTTACTGTGAGACACCCTAATACAAAGGATCAAACAAAACTTTTTTCTGAAATAGCTATCGATTAAACTTTACCTCCGTTTGGCACCCAACATTTTCGATCATTCTGATTTCTGACTGACTAATAAATAAATAATTCATCAGAGAAAAATCCTACCCTCCGAACTAGAAAACCTATCGGAGAATATTGTGTCAAGAATTGAAGAAAATCAGTGGAACCGTTTTCGAAATATCTTTGGGACCGTCATCAAAAAGTATGTTCCGAGAACATCGCGACATACCGCTACGATTGGATGTATGAGTTTACTAACAAAAAAAAATTATTAACGTACCTCAATGCATACACTCTCGGAGGCAAAAAGCGGAATGAAATCAATCAAATAGTTCTTGAGATAATAATTCCAAAAATGCACTCATTTTTTTCGAATTTCACTCGCAATCAGATGAGCTCAAATTATTCGCATGGAAAAATCGTTGCTCTCTGTGATCTACGTTCGGGATTGGGTTGACCCGATGGGCGCCATTGTCACGTGACAAGTGAATAATTCGATACTAAAATATGTATCGAATGATAACTGCATTTGTTAAGATAGATTCAACAAAACTCAGAATAAGAAGAGAATAGGATCACCGAAACGATTTGTAAATCGTTAGAACAAACGATTCGAAGCAGACAGGAAAACATTGATATCAATAACGCCTCCAACGATGGATAGAACGAGAATGATAATTCAACCAAAACTGCGAATTTCATGACGTTATTCGTTATTTATTTCATATGAACGCTCAACCCCGGCGACATTTTATACATCTGACAATTAAAGTGGATCGTTGCGGTGTTAATTGTGCGAGACCATCGAGGCGGTGAAAATCGAATTGTTGGCTGCATCGACCCCCCCCCCCCCCCCCCCCCCCCCCTAACAAGTAAAAGAGGGCAACGGGCAGAATGCCCAGTTTTAATAAATGTTCAACGGGGCGCGGTGCTTTAGCGGTCATTGACTCACCGAGATCAACCGTCGAGGATTTGCGGGCGCAAATAATAAAGGCTGTATGCATCGACATTTTAATAAGCTTATTGTTTAAAAAATTCTGCTCCCGATAATTTGATTCGATAGAAAAAAAAATTCAAAAAATCGTAGTGGTAGAAATAATGTTAAGGGGTTACACACCGTGACCTTCCAATCCCTGCCTCTTCGCAATAGCCGATTTTATTTTTCATATGCCATTTGTCGCCCGTGCTCATTAACTTTGACGATATTTCGGGATTAAAAGTTTCGAAAGGGATTGGTTTGTCGAAAGCTCAAAGCCCAATTAAAAGTCACCGGTCACGGTCGAATTCTACGGAGAGTACGAGACCCGCTGCAACTACAGCACAACCGGAAAATCCAGGTCTGTTCCGGGGTCGTCGATTATACCCGCCCCATTCACACGCGAAGCTTTCCACCCTTTGGCCCACCCTTTTCACTCTTCCTCGATATCCGCTTGCCACACAGACCCCCTTTCGGAAAGCTTTTCGCGGATAATTGGAACGCGTACGGCAAATCACACCGACTCGTCCGACAAACGTATTCGCATCTGCGCCCGGATAAATATAATTTGCATTTTTCGCCCCTATTCGCTCTTGTTACCTTCGTCTCGCGTTATTTTACCCACCGGGTATGACATTTAGTCGTTACTTTTGGTTAAAATTTTCATGAAAAATTATTCCGCACCGGAGAAAGCTTGCGATGATAAAGGCAAAAAGCTGAGAATATAACCCGAGTAGATGAGAGCGAAGGAGAATTAGTAAAGTTATGATAATTTTTCTTCTCCACCTTGAAAAAGATACATGAGAGAATTTGCGATTTTGCGACGACAAAATATACCGAGGGCATACGCATGGAAAACGTTTGTTTCTTTGGAATTCGTATTTTTGGGAATTTAATATTCAAAAAATGTAATTTAAATGTTCCACCGGTGTTATAATTCGTCGATGTAATGGAAATTTAATTAGATTTTGCTAAATTGCGGATGCATCACTAAATGTTAATTCACAAAACCAATTTCGGTAAAAAAATTGTTGTGATATGCTAGCAAATGCATGAAAGTAAGCTACAATCGACTTGAATTAATAGCTCGGGCTTTTTTTGAGCGCGGCTCGCGTAGAAACCTCGGACCACTGGCAAAGAGACACAAGTCGATATATCTGTGGCTTAGAGGCAAAACCGAATGAGTTCATTTTTTTCGAACAACAAGAGTTCAAGTAAGATTCTCGTCATTAAGACCGGAGTTTCAAAACATAGAAATACTGAAAATCGCTTATACAAGAAGCAATGAACGAGAACCTAACCAAATAAGTCAATTTTCCGGCAAAACCAAATAAGCCCAACGGTGCCTCTTTTAATCCACAATTAACAGATTATTTGAATCTTACCGAATACTACCTTAAATAGTACCAAAAAATCAATGTAACCACATAATTATTATTTTTTGAATCGTTTTTTCCGCTGTAATAGAGCGTTTGCAACGTAGAATTGTTATTTCTCGAAAAATCTTTTTATGCACTGATTCGGTTTTGTCTCCGAATCACAACCGCGAGAGACATCTATCTATTTCGCATGTACCTTTTTTTTGGGTTTAGAAAACCTCGTCACCTTAAATCAGTATCATAGCGAAGCTGCAGATCTTGTTCCCGATAACAAGGAGAAATAGCGGTGGACCTAATGTACGTTCCCCTCCTCTTTTTCCTCGTTAATTAAGTCGGAGAAGTTTGAGCGTTGAGAAAAAAGAGAGAACGGGGAAAAGCTAGCCATCACCGCCGACACCTTTGCACTTGCGTCCTTAATTCAACGTGTAATTAATGCGGGTGCCAGCTTCGCGAGCCAGAGTGCTTCGTGTTGGCTTTTAAAAATCGTGATTTCAATTAACAAGGCAAGTGCGAGACCACACTGTGCGGATGGTGTGCTCTTGGCACTAAACAGCGAAAAGAAAATGTGTGTGAAAGAGAGAGAAAGAGACTGAGAGGGGAGCGGGGGAGAGCGTAAATAAAATACGAAGAAGGGGAGAGCTCTGAGAATCTGAGGAAAGCACCGAAGATAATTATTATTTATCGCAGCAATATTCCCCTCTGTATTAATTGCAAATTAATTATAAACGAGCGTCGAACTGAATTGATGGTGAGATAAGAGAGAGAAAGAGAGAGAGAGAGAGAGAGAGAGAGAGAGAGAGAGAGAGAGAGAGAGAGAGAGAGAGAGAGAGATAGAGCGCGAGACATCTACCCCTGACCAATAACCCGAGAAATTATGAAGCTTTCTGAACTACGACGTCAAATTTCCACTTAGTGCCCTCACTTTTATTTCTCCGTCCACAGCCGATCTAATTGTAAATGCTAAAATTGTAATGTTTATCTCTCCTCTGGTGCTGCATGCAGTCTCCGCTGTCAAATTCAAATGGTTTTGCATTCGAATTTTTGAAAAATAACTCTAGAAAATAGACTATCCGTGTAAGACAGAGAAGGATATGACTGGAGAGAAAAAGACGAAAATAACTGTGTAGTCGATATTATGCTGTACATTACCAACTACTCGATAATTGTGCAAGGATGACTGTACAATTATTTATAATAACAATTACGCACCGTTTGCGACGTGCGACGATATCGAGGGTCGCGTCACAACTGTTGACTCGTCTCATACATCGTCTCACCGATATAGACGTTTCTGGACCATTTCATTTTTGTAATGCTCGTTACGTTAACGTTGGAGACAATTAAAAAGTTATAAGACGTTTCGGCAGATGGAATGTTTCAAGTAAATCTGTTTTTTTTTCTCTTTCTTTCGTGGCAATTGTAGCACGCAGAAGTTAAACAACGCCTCGGACCTTTCAATACAATATAACGTAACTTTCATCTCTTTTCTTTATACATATTATATATAGATAATTTATCTCGAAAAAAATAATAGAGACGAAAAACGATTGAATAACGTTCAATTGAAAATCTCCATGAAGGAATCTGTGTAGTCGTTCGAAAGACAAAAACATTTTTTACCGTTTCCTTAAAGTAACATATATATAATTCATATATGTACTTTCATATATATGTATATTTGCCCTGCACCGAGGCGAGATTGCTTTACTCGTATCGTCCATTATACTCTTCCCGATGTTCGACGAACGACTTGGCTACTCGCCAAACCCTGACTTGATATCTGGCCCCTCAAAAATCGCATCTAAGATTTTTTCGCATGAAACCTCCACGACTCTCATCTTTTGTCCGTCATCTTATTCCCACCTTACCCGGTATAACGCTCTTATCGTACGCAATTTACGTTCTCGCCGTCGAAAATCGTGCGTTTTCATTTTTATATCCAGTAGGCCTAGCTACGACTTTTTTCTTTGATATATCGTATAATAATTTTCGTCTGTTCGATTAGAATAGTAAGAAGAATTAACAACGGTAATAATCATTCTTATATAGTGGCAAAGCTCGCACCTCTATATTCGTTATCTTAACATAACCTAAATTCTAATTTTGAGTCTTTTTTCTGTTCGTTCGTGACGATGTGACACACGTTAAGTGCGATTAAAACGGGACTACCGTGCGACCTCAATTTTCGTAATTCCCATTTTCGAGACACTAACCCCGCCACGTGGTGCAGAACGATCAACGTGACTCGTGGTGGGGGAAGCGTTGGGCGAGTCAGCGATCACAGCAACTGCGCAGAGTTCGCATTAGCGACAGCACGCAACTCCCTCTTACGCAACAGCGGTGTCGAGCCGTTCCCGCCACTAATTCGAAAATCGAGATCGCCGTGTGTACAACGCTATCAAAACTTATCTCTGGAATCTGATAACGTTTTTATTGGGATTTTGTTTGAAAAAATGTCACTGCAACACTGTAACAACGACCGATTTCAATTCCGCCACGAATAAGCTCTCCTCTTCGCTACTATCACCAGCACTACAGAGTTTTTCCGTGATCGAGTTGCGATCTGGTAGTATTGTTACTTGGGAAAAATAATTGCTTATAATGATAAGATTGCAATAGTAATTAATTTGATTATGGAAGATAACTGTCGAATTATGAATGTTCCAACGTACTCTGAAACATGTGTCACATCTACTGGAAACTATTATTTGTTAGCTCTGTTGACAGCGTTTTGGCATTAATGTTAATTTAACGCTTTGCGTTTTACTCGAATGCTCATTATTTTCTTTCGTCTTTGCGGTTTGAATTTTGATACCTCTTTATAAGAAGGCTTAAGCTCGCAGCTCGTTCGCACGTGGATGTCCTGTGCTCCGCGTCCTCGAAGACGGTCTCCGTTAATCCTAACGCGTTTACGTTATCCGCGATTTAATTTTCGAGAATAAATGTACGAGATAAACAGGCCAGCGGGCAATTAGTGGCAAGGATTTATTGAATTTCGGTCTCACGAGAGTAGGCTTGCAGTACCGACTCGGACTGCTTTTGGTAAAAGCCGGGGAGGGTCAAAAAAAAAATAAACGATTATGACGAAGCGATAGACCGGTGGGGGTAACAAAATAGGAGCACGTCTAAGCAACTTGCGTCAAAAAAACCTGTTAAAAAAATTCATTTGAAGACTTTTATTGTTTATTCATTTGATATTCTTAAGGTTCAGGTATAGTTTTAGGTTCTTTAGGTTTAGGTTATTTATGTGTAGGTTTAGGCCTTTTAATTTCTTTTGAAGTTTTGCTAAAGGCTTAGTCATCAATTTAGGTTCTTCAGGATTATTATAGATTGGGTTTTTCCTTTCGTGCAATGTAATTGAATTTCTTCCATACGCTATTAACGAGCTATTGCTGTTATCCTCGAAATTGTTATTTGCAGGTTGTTGGCGTTAATATTGTCGAGTTGTTTTGGGAGAAAATTGTTTGTGATAAAAATATTTTCGTCGGTTTGTTTGCCGGAGTGACTTAGACGGAGTTTTTTTGACAAAGTTATTTAGACACGCGCCCAACAAAATATTTTCACACCGTGAAAGCAGTTAACTCGGTCAGCGCGGGTTTTTGCTATTGAGCAAGAATGTTTGGCATCTATAGATCGTATTCTAGTTTCTCTATAAAAAAAATATGTATTTTTTCATTCAACTGGATTGTCTAAGTCGAAGAATGTAACCTCTGGCCCATTAATTTCGTCAGCCTGAAAGCTGATCCTCGGAAGACGAAATTTTCTTGCTTATCGCGGGTTTTGGCATCCATGAATTTGATATTTGACGGGCTTATTATCTATCTAAGAGTCGTGCAAAACGTCGAAAGGTCTGTGAATATATATTTTTTTTGGTAAAATCAATCGATTCGCCTTTCGAGGAATGGCATGAAAAGAGCAATTGGTGTCGCAATTTTAGGAAGAATTTAGTATTATTTTTATTTTTATTCGTAAATTCTCACTCGGCAATAATAAAAACTAACGATGCAACAGTCACGGATTACTGGTGCGGTTGAACAATCTTTGAATCGTTAATCGACGCGATGAAATAAAAAATGTATGTAAAAATTGTGCAAATAGCTGAAACGTCGAGCTCGCGTATAGTAATAAAAGGAGAAAATATCGTTCGTAATAATTCTGTGCTTATTAATAATAATCGCTCAGATCCAACCGAAAAAAAGATATTTCGCAGCAGCTTGAGAAAGATTGTCAGCCCCCACGACACGATATACCATTATTCGAATGGATAATTAATAAATAAAAAATATTTCAATCACAATTAGACTTAAAAGTAATTACAGAATAAAAATTACGTCACGATTTCAGCCCCCGTATATCACAATGGCTTTACAGCCTGTATAATGATAGATTTTTCAAAATTTCTGTGCGTCCCGTCGTCACAGTGAACCCGTAACCCAGATACACGACGTACGTTAATTAAATTTCGTCGTGTGGAAAGACTTTCAACGAAATTAAAACTGATTCTAGAACGTCAACGTATATCAGTCGTACAGTCGACTGTGGATATCGGTCCTACCACACTGCCCACGACTCACTGTCAACACTTTGATATGTCATTTTTTACACGCTCATTAATTCGGATTTCTCGCACGTTGATAATCACCGCGAGTCGCAATTGATTTCATAATTAAAATTTTCAACTGACGCGGATAAATTTTCGCGTCCGCGAATGCGTCCGCGGTTAGCCGACGCAATCATGCGCGATACATAAACGCGCTCGAATAAACAATCAAATCGGTCGATAAACACAGCATGGGAAATAATAATAACACGTGACAATCTTTCCCAAGCGCCGGCTTGACGAACCATAACATTCGTTACTCGCCCTTTACTACATTATTAATATCCAGTTAAAATTAGGCCCTCGCTCATTAAAAAGATAAGTTCGCCCGTTCGATATCGATAATACTGATATTTTCTTTACGATATTATTCAATATTTATAATATTTACAGACTATCACCAGACTCCGAAACGTTTTTGCGATGTTCCATCGGAATTCGATTATTCAATTGCATTATTACGAATATTACATCGACATCGGTCGAAATAACGCAATTTTGCGCATCCGAAGCCCCGACGATGTACGAATTTATCGTGCAATAATATTAAATCGTTTCTCGAGTAATGAAATTTTTTAATCAACATTAATTGCGATCGCCCTACGAGCCAAACTGCTCTTTAGAATAGATTATCGGTTGTTAGTATAGAATGTCACCCGCAAAAACGTCTTTTCCGCGTCAGAATGCGTCACCCGGCAGTGCGCTCTCGAAATAAAACACGAAGCAAAGTTCGCGAACCAATGCACGATGGGCAATAATTTTGGCTGGGTTCCTGTATTCCCGTCGCTATCATCTGCACTCATCCGATAACCATCGAGTGATTCAATGAAAAATTGTGACTTTCGACCTCACTCGTACGTGACCTGGCAAGAGCCGAACCAACAAATGAAAAGATCAGCGAGAAAGAAAACTTCTTGCACTCATGACAAGCGAGATAAACAATGAATGTGAATAATATTTTCAAAAAGTCGCGGTTGTGTACATGGCCTCAAGAACGATTCCGGTAGCATCATCGGAGAATATTGAAACACAGCCAAATCTCCGAACCGCGCATTGTAAAACCCGTCGCGGATTGTCGAGAATCATATCAGCCGTAATATTTTCGATAATACATCATCCCCAACCCCCTCTCCCGGACGGAGTTCATTCCGGAGTGACTATAACGCCACTTTTGCTGCAAGTTTCGTTTTCCCCTCTCAGCAATGATAATATTCCCGGGAGTGGCTCGACTCGGATGCTCCATCGACTACACTCGATCGAGATCCTAACCGAAGAGCCGCTGGCGTTGACGATACGTCACCTGAACAGGACGCAAACGTATACCGAATAGCCATTCGTAAGCCGGGCCTGTGATACCGCAGTACAGTTTGTATCGAATCGCGATGAGCATTGACAAAGCTTTCGCGGAGGGCACAGATCCCTGGGGCCTGCGTCTCATTCCCTCTTGTCACGCTCGGTGGCAACCCGCTATTCGCTAAATTGACCCTCGGAATCGTTTGATTTTCCATGCCGAAGACGTTATCACGCGCGTTTCCTCGTATGATTCGATACGCGCTTCGCTCCTAGCCAATATTACTGATATTCCTACACCGATCTCCCACAAAATTCATATGGAAAATCTCGGAACGGTCGATTTTGCGGTGTATCGAATGTTGTGTCGAATGACGCGAACCCGATCTCCCGATAAGTTCTCGCGTTTTCGATTTTATACGGGACCTCGTTGTTTTTTTTTTCACGCTCGTTTCCTATCCTAGACTCCATTTACATACGCTTCTATTTCTATCCCTAAATCCCGACGCAATTTTCTTCGACTCGCCGACGACATTGTAAACGGACTTTGGCTTATCTATCTCGCATTTTCGGTATCCAATACTACACCCTGTCGCACACGTGCGCGAATCTCGAGAGCGAATGAAATCATGTGACAGACGCGAGAATACGAGAAACACACTCGCTACGATATCGTCTCTACTGACCCGTTTGTTTTTCTTACACAAGATGACGACGTTCAGAATCGTATTACCAGAGCTGCAGCGAAAAGCTATCTGGCGGATTTTTATCGCACGAATATTGTAAGATTTTCCTTGAATTTTCACGTCAGAGATCGTAGCGAATTTTTTCTCGCATATGGAAAAAAAAAAAGAAAAAAAAGAAAATTAGCGTCCGAACGTCGTCTTGCTCGTAAACGACGTTCTACGTTGAATGAGCAGCAACCTTGTTTATATATATATATTTTTTTTTTCGTTCGATTTTTTTCTACTATTTGCTTCCTCATTTCTCGTATTACGAATTATTAAATGGCCAGTGCCCGTTGTGCGTGCTTCGATATCGTGTAGCCCTTAGACTCGCGTCTCGTTGTAAGGACTGGAATTGGCCGAGGTGCCGGGATTTTGATTGAAGCTACGACGTGATCTGTCGGTCTCGCCGGGCACGTTGAAAGCGACGCTCGGTACCGCCGCAATGTCTGCAACGAGACGCGAATCGCAGTGCGACGACGAAGACGCCGTCGTGAAATCCGGTGACGGTTGCCGCTGCTGCTCTTGCTGATGGTGGTTGTGGTTATTGCCAGTGGCAGTGGCAGCAGCAACAGCAGCGGCAGTGTCACCGGGATGCACCTGCTGCGATTGGTGCAAATGAGAGGACGAGGATGGCGGGCCCTGATCACTGATCGAGGTGGTCGAAACGAGTATTCGCCGACCGCGTACCTGGTAACGCTGAGGGTAACAACGACCGCAACAGAGCTGCAATAGACCGCCTCGCGATGCGGTACTGTGAGCAGGCGATGTCAGAGGCGAGGGCGAACCCGCCCTTTTTGGCGCACCGTTGGACGGTACTTCCATCTCCACGAATTCACGATCCTGTAACGAAACAAATTTGTTTATGGGATTTGAAAAATATTAAACTCTGGGATATCGGGTCCGTCTTCGTGTAACATACACTCTAATAGATCGGTCACTATATGAGGAGATCCCCGGAGCGCATTGTTTTTTTTTTTTACTTGCAAGCAATTTGCGGTTATTTTCTTGGTTAATGAGATTTTGTCCTTCGAAGCTTTTAGAAATTGATTACGTTCTTCAGAATCAAACAAAACGATCGGAATGGTAGAATAATAATGATTAGATAGAAAAAACGCCGAAATACGGGGGTTTCCTCACGAGGTGACCAGAGTCGTTGGGGTTTATTTCTGACAGTTTTGTCACACTTGTGCCAAGTTCCTCGACTCTTTAGAAAGTTACTCGACGCGAGCGCTGCCGGAGTCGAGCGACATGGCAACGCTACCACCTGGAAGCATTGGAACATTTCACTCATGAGGTGAACAGAGACGTTAAGTCGCATATGGAGACTTATCTAGGGTTAAGTATGAGATAAGTCGTTTTATCTGACAATGAGATGTTTATCTTTCTTGAGCTTGCAGCTAAACTCAGCAAAACTAACATTTGTAGATATTTCGATTAAAACGTGTAGAACCAGATCTCACGTCAATACGGTTGGTCCAATATGATATACCTAATTCGTTAAACTAGTTGAATGATTGAAGGGTTTAAGTACGTTCAACTTCTGCTGAACCATATTTCTCACACGAGTTACATAGAAACATAAACACAAAACCTCCAAGATCCTGGGGAGATTTTTTGCGTTATTCCAAAAAACCTTACAGAGATAATGAAGGTGATCGATTTGATTTGTAATTCGACTATAATTTCACATTACGGCAGCTAAAGATAATTTCATTTACTATATCTAAAAACCTTTGTGGCGAATAAACCTAGCTTCATAATTTCCCAGAGACACGAATATCCATAAACAGCCTCTCGACAAAAGGTTCGACTCGACAAACCCTTTCACTCCACTCGTGGAGGAAAATGGCCATGCCACCGAATTCAACGAAAATACGGGGCGGAATGTGGGTAGCGAATTATTGCCGGTACTAAACCAGACTTTCATTTCCACTTCCGTTGGGGAGGTCGCGAATTTCCCATAACCATGATCATAGGTACATAATAGTTGCCCACGAGAGGCACGAGAGGTTGTGAAAAGGTGGACCTACAGTCAGCGGAAAAGCTGGAAAATGAGCCGGAACGAAGAATGGATGTAATGTCGAGATCGCTGGATAGCCGGAGACTCTCCTTCTCCCCCTCGAACCAATCAACCACACCAAATACTCTCGGGCTGGAATCTCTTCGTCCTATTTCTTCGGAACGTTTCCCTATAACGGTTCCCCTCATAACATTGTCCTTTTGCATTGAGTTTCTCCGTATGTTCGTGTCGACGATGATGCACCTTTAGAAAATGCTATGAATCTCCAGATTACTTGGGGAGCCAATCTACACCAAAGGATAGGGTTTCCATAAACCCAGTGTCGAAGACACGAAAAGCTCGAAGAACAAGTCTGACGGAGAAGTCCCTTCTAAAACAATTCTCATGTTTTCCTTGTTAACGCGAACCACGTATTAGGGCCGGATTCAGCGATTTATTATCCTGCGAATCTTGAAGGTTTGCCGCAGCGTCATGGTTTCTCATATGTAGCTCGTGAGAGATAGTGCTATTTTACTAATGATAATCGAAAGAGTTTATCGGGATGAAAGAGATGAGATTCATCGCAAGTTCGTTCTGACCGTAAAAACACGATCCCGTTGGGCATGGTTCATGATAACTAATTCATGTCAAGCCTTATTCAGCATATTTATTCAGCATATAGCATGTCACTTGCTACATCGTCTTGTAAATTACGTAAAACTAAACTTAACGATTATGACAAATTAACAAACGTTAGTGAGATTTATTTCTTGAAGTCTAACAGGAATATTTCGTCATCTATATATAGAGAAATGAGAAATTACTGAATTTATTCACAGAAGTTGTTGTGCACAAGCCGTTTAGACTTGCATCATGTTCCCAAGTGAAATTCGAATGCCTCATACGACATCGCGTATTGGAAAATACCAATCTCATACACACACTCACTGTTCTATCCTTAACCGGAAGGTGGGTTTTCTCTCCTGCCAAAAAGAGGATCGTCTAGTCTTCACCGAAAGGTGGATAATTTCGCTTACTCAAAAAACAATCATAGAATCCTTACCACGAGGGGCATTTCTCATCCTCTCAAGGCTTGGATCATGCAGCCCCCATCAAGAGATTATTATCTTTTCGACTCACCTCACACGCTAAACAAACCGACGCAATGAACCCCGCAACACCTTCCACGCACATCGCAAACCAGCAAACCATCAAATGATCTTAAAAAAAAGTCACGAAACATATGCTACTTTAAGAGGCAATCCACCAACCTAATCACACCACCATGAACGATCCAAGCCATAGCGCGATCCCAATTTGATTTGATATCAGAGTATATTGAACGAATGGAAGTTCCAAAAAATCTTTGGAGTTCATTCAAGGACCGAACTAGAACACGTGAAGTCCTCTACCATAGAATCGCTCACGAAACTACCATGGGTTCTGGATGATGTATTATCAGCATCCTAGAAATTTGCGATTGATTACACATCTGCCAAGCGACAGGCGATAGGGCCGTACATTCTCGGTGCAACAATGACGACACACAGACTAGGAACACATACATAAGGCAGACGCGTGGTACATGGGACAGCAAAGCGTATCGGTGGAACCATTGGTGCGGGTTTATTATCTCATATCGGTGCTCGATAAAGTTCTCGCTCGTCTGTTTCACGTTTCCGTCCCTCGTCCCGCACTATTTTGCCGTGGTTGGACGAGCACGGAGATGTCGTATCTCACGCATACCCTGGACGAGCTCCTCAAAACGTCCGTTCCCTCGGCCCCCGTTGGTCGCGCTTCCTGAATCTCTCACGTATCGACCGGTTCGAGGATGTCGACAAGACGCGAGCTTCCCGGGAATCGCAACCTCGCAAAGTCTCTCGGGCGTGCAGTACTCCATTCTATAACACTCGAACAAGTTTCCGCAAACTCTCCCACGTCTTTCATGATATTTGAGACGGGAATCGAGTCACGTCATCGGGCCAACCGCAATACAACGTTCCCTATGGATATATCGGGTCGTTGACGACGAAAAAACCGAGGGCCAGAAGGGTTGGCGGATAGTGAGAACGAAGTTTCGTGCATGGCAAGTGGAGACCACTGTGGAAGAATGACAGGTATGAAAACTTGGAACGAGTGCTTATTTCTTTGAAATTCTGGCAGACGATTTTATGCAGAATAGACGCCATATCTGGTGTCCCCATGGTCATTGGCTGCTGGGGCACCACGATATTTTATTTCACAACAGGGGATCCATTAGTTTCTCTAAAGCTAGGAAAATAACCCTATTGATCAAATGAACAATTACCCGTTAATTTTCAATGGAAATTTTTTCAGGGAATTCAGTTGTATGACCCAAGGTGAAAAAATGATTGCAGTAGCCAATAGAAAGCCATCAAGAAGTACAAAGATATAACACAAATTTTTAATAACCTCGCGTGAATTCCTTCGTCTCTTCGATTCAACATTGACAATGTATAATTTTACTCGTTCGGATGCAGTACGGCTTGCCTTGCTCGTAACAGTTTTCCAATGTTCTTCTAAATTACTTTGTAATAACACATTCGATAAAACGATATGAGTAATGTTAAGTGATTGCTCAAGAGCTGACTCTCATGGCTTGAAACGTTATCGGCAAGGAATTTCGTCACAAGGTGATTTTAGGTTATTCGATTGCAGGTTTGCAAGCTCATGTGGACCGCTCGTACGGATGTCCAGTATGGTGCCGTTATAATCTGCGCCAATTTATAAGTGGCAGACTCAACGTAAACCCCTGGATATTAACAATCTTATTATCTACGTTTGGTAATAACAAAGCGTTCAAAGAGTAAAGTCTAGCGTCGTCATCGATTCAAAAAATGATTGCAGTTCGCTGTCACAAGCTTCTTCAGTATACTATTCGAATAGGAGTTACATAAGACAATTTTTTCAGTAAGTTCTGAATTTTTGCTTTTTAATTCTCATTTTTATTAAATATTTCTTGAGTTAAAGTTGAGACAGGAAACCCGTTTATCGTTGTTTTTCTCGGAGTCGACGCTTTCCACTACTTCTCGAGCGCTCCATAATTTACCTCGAGCGCTCCAGAAGCATTACCTCGAGCGATGCGAAGCCTGGAAGGCATCGCGTCATTTCCCTCATGAGGTGACCAAAATCGTTAGGTTGCATATGGTGACCAATTTGGGATTAAAGAAATGTATACTTCGGCTCACCGCTTCTTTGTTGATTCCCATTGGCTTTTGTAAGATTTTTCTTCATTGGGTCATCTAACTGGATCCCTTCAAGCTTATCTCATAGAATGTACCGACCTAGCTATCTTAAGAAGCGGTCCCCAAACTACGATCCCGGGCAATACGGACCCGCAAACACCACCAATCCGGCCGCGGTATTGAGCCGGGCATGCTGGGTAACCTGGACCAAGGGTCTCCAAGCTACGACCCGGGGGCCAACACCGATTTGTGGGCCATAAGAGGAGAAGTCAGTGTGGCCGCCAGGCTAGAAAGCTTGGAACCGCCTGATCTAAAGTAAATTATCAATACTAATTTATTAGTTTTGCCAAAACAAATTGGCGGCCTATTGCTAAGTAAAGAATCCGTCCTCGAACTCTGATAGCTACTCACCCGGACCACATAAAGTGTAGAGCTTATGAAATACACAACGTTTGACGAATTTGGAAAAGGAATAAACACCCGCCTCAAAGTAGAATCGTATTTTTTCTGCTTTCGTACTCCGTTTCCTCTAAACGTTTCCTCTGTTAGTGCTTCCAATTTCTATCAAGGAGCATTCTAACACTTCACTCAACTTCGGACAATAACGATTCGTTCTACCACCAGCCGTAATAGTAACTACAAAACTGTCTAGCTTTTCTGCCGTCTAGCGCAGGCATCCACACGACACGTCGTATCTGGATATAGAAATCGATGGAACGGTTCGACGCGACGTGCCAGACGCGATAATGCCATGTTCAATAGATGTCGACCTCACGTAGTCGGATTTGTTCGAGTACGAGGACAATATTCGAGGCCGCTTTGATACGCGGAAATAATGAGAAGGAAAAAGGAATAAGCGTTTCGAGAGCCCGATATAGCTTCAAGGCGGAATTTAGAGAAATTTCCGGCTCGTTGCAGCCGAATAATGGTACCGTTAAATTTGAGTATTTTTTTTTTGGGGTTCGTTGTAGAATGGAAGGGATTTCAAATATTTTTCAATAGGGCTTCGAGGCTCATTGTGATTAAAAGTTAATTCAATGATGATTTTCAATACGATAGAAACTATCGAAGAAGAAGCACGTTATCAAAAGGCACATAATCCAGGTTTCCTTGAGCATTGATTGGGTACCTATGGCCTACATGTAACGTTCTCGAGCTAAGAATACATGACGAAGAAATATTGAAATTCTAATCGAAAAGTTATTTTCTCCTGTTCTTCGTGATACGCAACTATTTTCAAATATCGAGTCGATATTTCGGAATGAACAACTGACCGAGATTCCGTCCGGGCGTGGATAAAAAATAAATCGAAGTAATGAAGAGACTCGAGAACAAGAAGAGAGTGTAGCTACTAGAGTGCCGAAGTGATATTTGAAAGATATATTCGCTCAAGCGAGAATATCACAGCTCAATGTTGGGACGAGGAATCTGGAAATTGGGCCATTCTGTTGAAGAAGATAAAGGAGGAACTTCGATCAATTCGCCGTGAAATATAAATTTGTGTAGAAATGAAAAATACGTCACACAGTCGTCATTAGAGAAAATGCCACACCGATAGGGCTTCGCGATTTATTTACTCCAGATTGGTCACCATATAATGGAATCCCTAGCATGCATCGTATTTTTTTCCGACCAAATCATTGGCCGAATTTTATTTTTGAAAATTTGGGTTTGTCGTTAAAACTTTTCGAAAGTAATAATATTCTTTTCAAATTGAATAAACCGATCAAAATGAAAAAATTGAATTAATTAGATAAAAGAAGCGCCGTCGAAACATGAAACACGTTAATTCTCTGACGAAGTGATCAAAATCGTTAGTGGTTTTTCTCTGATGACGTTGCCACACTCGCGCCGAGCATTCCCACTCTCTAGCGAGTTCCTACGCGCACAGGCTACATAAGTCGAGCGATATGACAACGCTGCTACCTGAAAAGCATCCTAGCGTCAACGAATGTAATTTCTTGAATAAATACTTTGGATTAGACGGAATTCTTCCTTTTGTGAATTTACTAGCTATCTACGATCTTAAGAATGGACTAGGAGTCTTTTGACAGACATTTGGATATTCCATACAGTTGAAAAGGGACTTTTACCGTTCACCGTCACACTGGGTAAAATCCACCCGTCGATCAAACGACGACAGGCGGCGTTTATTTCCGGCTTCATCTCTGTATGATTTTTCTTTAGAATGGTGCCATTTTATTGTCATGAATAAAGTTTTTGTATATCATCTAGAATGTTCGAAACATGTTCTGTCACATTTGCAACCACTTCAAACGGATAGTTTGCTCCCGATCGTTTTTGGAATACTGATTTGGTGGAATCCATCCAGTGTGACAGCTGTTTCATTATTTAGTAGTGTGACGGTAAAGGGTTGAAGGGAAAATCGCAAATAGCCACTGGACCGAGTTCAACCGGTTTCGGGCCTCCTTTCTGGTGTAACCGTTTACAACTTGAAGTAGGGCAGACAAAGGCGTTTGGTTATGTATTGTAAGTCCGGAAGAAGGAAATGACCAGCCATTACCCAGTCCATTGTAAAAAAATCAATCGATATTCATTTTTATATTCCTTTGTTTGCGTTTCATTGATGAATTCCGTTAGGAGGGTGCCTAGATAATCTGTGTGTGGTGGGTGACAATAGAAAATTTGGAGCAATTCTGTTTACACTTCAAGACCTCAAAAAATGCTGACAGATGCATTTTTTGACAGTTACCAAGTAAAATTGCAGCAATCCTGGTGAACTTGGCAAATTTTCTACGGGAACATAAGAAGCTTTGACAAAAAAGGTCCAAATGGAACCCGGATATTGACATAAGGGTTGATGTACAATTGTCATTCTTCACTAATACTTTTTATCGAGTCACGAAACACGCGACGGCGATCCTCAGTGTGAAAAAACGTTCGGCTCAAAGTAGCGTGTGAACGATTGGGACTCCATTTGCCAATCCGATGCTCATCAACGTTTCACTAGTCTTCCCACCCCTCTTCTAGCACGTAATGTTGCGCTTTGAGGTTAGGGAACAAGTGTGATTTGCTGCATTTTTTCGTGCGCAACGACCTCAATATAGAGCATCCCCCTGGTAGGAATGGCTTCTGGGCGTAGTGCGATAAATTTGTCACGGTTCATAAAGGGGGACCAAGCCGATCCCACGAGTCGCATATTTGTTCTTTTAGGTTCGGTACACACGAGCGAGAAGAAAACACGACGTTGCGTTTCTCGTCGTTAACGTCGCCGGCAAGTAGCACCAAACGTGAGCCGAATTTCCCCCAGAAACAAGTCGCAGAAGATAAAAGAATATTTCCCATAGGAAACAAGAAAAAACAAAGAAGGAATAAAGAAGAAACAAATATCGCTTCGAGCAAACGTAGATCAGTAGTAACTGAGCCCTCCGGTGTCGAGTAACTGCCGAAGATCTTTTTCGCTTAATCTCGAAACAGTTTCCTGGTCCAGAGATAAATAAGAAAAGTTTTCGAACGAAATTTCGACGAATAACAACGGCCTCTTCCTATCCACACGGAGAACGCGAGAGCGCCGCATATACAATAATATCGTCTAAATCAGTCCACAACAAAAAATAACGTTTTTGAATCCCCGGGCCTCCCATAGTGATCCGATGCTTCATCGATATTTAAAAATTATTTTTTTTATAGCTGGGTAGAGGATTATAAAGACTTGTTTTGCTTGTAGAAAGATTAAACGTTGGGGGCCGCAAGTTTACGCTTCACCCGAAAGAGGAGAAATAAACATTTCAAAAATTCGCTAGACGTCTTCGCTGGGAGAGACTGTTTGACTATAATGTTGATGATACGCCAGACTAATCGAGCGTCTGAAGGAACTCCCGACTCATGAAAAATACGGCTGAATGTTATTCGAATTTTTTAAAAAATAATTATTCTTGTATACCAATATTTCGTTTTTGCTTGATTTAGTTGTTGATAAGTTTAGTTGCTTGAATCGCTTGCAATGAATTAGCATAATCAGATGACAAAAGAAAAGTGTTATGGATTTTGAAGATACCTCGCGTGCTTACGTGTCGATAACGTAGGTGCGCGCCGGGTTCGCAGATTTATGATGAAAAATAGAAGAGAGGGGATACCAGCGACGCAATCGACTAATTTTCACGATATCGCAATCACTGTTGCCTAACCTAATCGTTGTACACGACGATTAATAATCGAGTATTATATCGCTCCATACAACTTGACACCATTCGACGAATTATAATTCGATACGAGAATCAATCCTGGATCTAACGAATTCCAATTCATGTTATAATCGCTTTGTACAAACTAAGTACCGTTGTATCTCTAAGCTGACGATTCAGAGATGCGCTAATTTGAAATTCACCGTCCGATATTTCAAGTGGACTAACAAATTTTTTCCATATATTTATATCAACTTATAATTTTTTTCAATCTCACCGTGTGTTGATCAAGGATACGTTTAAAGTATCCCAGCAACAACGACGTTTATGTATTTTACTTTTCTTATTTGTTACCTGTTTTTCTTTTTAATTATTTATTAATCCACGTTTTCCATGCTATCCACCCGCCCCGAATGTTTCTCCGAGAAAGCAAAGAAACGGAATAGAAATTCATCACAAGAAATGGTAAATTGTAGGATAATTTTCTTTGTATAAAATGGATCACTTGCTGGATTGTAGACTGCAAGATTTGCTGAATGAAAAAGGAAACTAGCGTATTAATGATCACGAGACGGTGAGCATAAACGTTAAAGGCCCACGATTTCCTCATCGGAATGGAATAAAGCTTATTCGTCGAGGTGTTGACCTCCCCTCTTCACTCCGCGTGCCACCGCTTTCTTCAGGCTCTTTGTTCGCGTGTCAGAACCACACGATTGTCCAGCACTCTGATAAACTCGGTCTCACGAAACGACTTAATACCGGCACACAAAGTTGTTCCTCTCTTCCATCCCTCGTTCGTCTACCCGACGGTGTTGCGCTACTCAACCCCGACTCCCTATTGTTACCTCTGCAAAGTGCTATTTATTCTTGTCACCCGCTCCTTTACGATTTTAATATTGCACGCGACCCCGACGCGAAACAACAATTTTTCCGTGAAAAATCCGTAGCACATTGACGCGAACTAAAAAAAAAAATGTTTTTACAAAGCACGTTTTTTGTTCCCAATTTCATTTTCTCCCGAATCTCAACGTAACATTAATGAATGGACTTCCTAGGCAAAAATATTTAAAAATTATTCAAACCGTCGTCAAGTCGAATGGTAATTTCGTCAGCAAAAAAAAAAAAATGGCACGTGAATTCTGAAATTCCGAGCTCCGAGCCGTGAACATTTGGACGATAGTCCTCCAGCGAGCTTTTGCCGTTTTACCCTTCTCTATGACAACCTACAAACAAGCACATACACATATACCGAAGAACCAGCAAACAAACGTGCATACGTAATATGTGTAACGTGTGTTGCGCAGAAACATATCACACGTGTGTATAGTCCGGAGTATATGCACATACATTCGGTGTACATATTTCACTCCGAGGTATGGGCTGCCGGTAAGCAAGATAACCAGGGCACAGCGTCTATACACATCCCATCCACCGTCCGGACGAACAACGACAACCCTACTCGCTCGCTTCCTTCCCCTTTCAACAACCTCAACCGGGGTCACTTCGACGTCTATTGCCCTCTCTCTCTCTCTCTCTCTCTCTCTCTCTCTCTCTCTCTCTCTCTCTCTCTCTCTCTTTCTCTCTCTCTCTCTCTTTCTGGCGTGCGTGCTGAAATGCTTCCGGTATATCGTCGTATTTCGTTGTGACCGTAGAACAATTCACCGAACAGTCTCACATGACAAACGAAACATGGGCGCGCGCACACACACACACACGCACACACACAAACGTGTACACATGCACGGGCCAAAGTGGCAAATTCAAAGCCATACGTGACGTGCGAGTAGCTAATAAGTGTGGCCAGTAGAAGATGTGTGAGAAGAGGTTGGTTTAACTAGACAAGAGGGAACGACGGTGACTCGTAATATCAAAGGCAGGACGAGAGACTCTGTTGAAGAGAGCTCGTCCCACCGCACCATCTGCACTTTCGACAAACCGTCTAAAATTAGACGCAGAAGCACAGAAGAGTTTATTCAAATTACTCGGCTCGACGATGTACAACCCCTCGCGAAACATACCGCTGAACTTCAATTGACGTGTCACATCGCTTATGACGGACGCATTATTTAATTTGGGTTTCTCGCTTTTTTGTTATCCTCGAGTGTTCTAGATAGTTCAGGAGAAATATAATTTTTTGTAGCTTTTTGAATAATACATTGCGTATCATTGATCTGACAATGTTTGATTTTTCATTGGTTCGAAGAATACGTGCGATTGATTCATTTTGCGTGTTTGTTCTCTCGACTGTTGTAAATCGTTGAAAATGAAAAGGAGTAATTCTAATAGCTCTTAGAATTATACGGTGTGTATCATTGATTCGACAGTTTTTGTTCTTTCATCAACTTGAAAAAAACGATTAATATTAATTGATTTCACTTCTTTTTGTCCTCGACTTTGTCAAACATTGGGGGGAAAAATTGGTTGTTCGAGTTCTTTGAATAATCCATCTATTACTGATTCTATTTTCTATTTATATTTTTCATTTGTTTCAATTGTTTTCTCAGTTGCGCTTCTTCTTGTTCTTAACTAATTCAAATAATTGTGAAAAGAATCAGTCATTCTTATAGATCTTTCAAAAATCCGTTGCGTATCATTAGTGCGGAGATTTTCATTTCTCCATTTGTTTAAATGAAAAAACGTCCAGCTTTGATTAACAATTCACTTGATTAAAATTTCATAGGTTCGCCACGATATTTGTTAGGAATAATTTTTCAAGAATTTTCCTTTGAATTTTATACGACTGTGTATTGTGCGTTGGAAATTGATCAACTCACCGTAGTTTTTTCGAGACAACGGAGAAGGTGATGATGCTGAAGCTCGAATATATCCTCCTCCCGGTAGACGTCGTCAGGAGCGAGTCCATTCTCCATAGCGGCGAGCCTCGCTTCGGCAGCCTTCTTTTTACTCACGAATGCAGCACCGCTCGATGCCTTTGCGATCCTGATCCTCGCGAGTCTCGCTTTCTGCAATCACAGAAGAGAACAAAAAACATATAAGTAAGAATGCAATTCTATTTGAAAAATTGATAAACATTACATCATGAACTCAAAGCTCCATTCGATGAAAATATCATTCACCGGAGGCTTGAAAGGGACGACGGAAGGTAGTTATCATTTATAGCATTCCTGAATGCAATTATATGAGCCATAACTGTAAGGGAAACGGTAATGACCCTCCCCTCGAGCGAGCTTCAATAGCCGCGAATGGTTCGAGTTGGGGAAGGGGCAACGGTTAACAAAAGTACATAGTCGCGTTTTCCAAGTCTTTGTCGCTGAAATTAGTCCGCAGCGTTCACGGAGTGATCGTCCAGTAACTACGCTCAATTAAACTTTTAGTGGTCATCTGGGCTCAAGACGAGCAGCGAAATTGCGATCGGAATGTAACGATTCGGGGGAGAACTCGGAATTTTCTCGCTCATCGCAACGAACAGTGGAGAGACAGGATTTGACATTGTGGGTGTGAATTCAACCCAGAGAATGTAGGTGTACGAACAGTTCGGTAGCACAGGGCGTTAGACAAATGCTGGATCGGAGGTAGCGGTGCGAAAGCTCTCTTTCCCTGAGCTAGGGACCACGACGTGACCGAGAGAAAAGCTCTTAACGAGTCGTTATCACTACCTATGGGTTGAGCTCAAATGCTTCGAGCTGCAGTTTTCCTGAACGATTATTGTATCCACGAAAGTGAAAAAGGAAGACGGAGCGAGAGAGAGAGAGGAAGAGAGAGAGAGAGAAAGAGAGAGAGAGAGAAGAGAGAGAGGGAGAGCCACATGGCTTCCAATTTGAACCCTTAATTTCCACGTTCTCGGACCACAAAATGTTCCTGTGTCTCCTTTCCTGTATTCATTCTCGTTATCCACGTACTCCATTATTTATATCATGATAACAGAGACAGTATGATGAGAAATACCAATTCAGTGTGCTGCAATGAACGCTGAGAAGCTAATTTTGGTCTTTATTAGGATAATAATACTTCGGTGCACGTATATGATTGAGGAAAGACTATTCCTTTAATTAAATTCAGTTCTTGTGACTATTCCGGAATGCTGGACACCTTTATTCGACGACAAAGTCGGTTGATGGTAGCGAGAGTAATTGTCACGTAAATTTGGGAGCGAACAAAATGTCAAGGCCTGGCCTAGGGCATTTCTTATTACTTGCACTGGATAGGGTCTCGTATTTTAATGCCCACGATATTAGTTTTTAATCAAATAGTTTCGGTCAGCCATGTCGAGATTTCGCGAACTCCAGTCGAAAATCTAGCCACGATGTAATTAGTAATCATAGTAGTAAATGTGATTATTGATATTACATTGCAATGATTTCATTGGTACAAGATTTGTGTTTTAAAAATTTTTTTTAATGGTGCGATGGTGTACATACTTGCAGATTGCTATGAATATTTCCAATACACCATCGACCGACTTCCTTCAGCCTGGTACTGATTATATTTTTATTAGAGCCCATATTGTTTTTTGTACATGAAAAAATCTATATTATTATTTATACGAGTAATGTAACTTTTTAATCGAAGCAAATGTTAATTGCGCCGAGTCATTACGAGTTGGAAAGCCTTGTGCGAGCAAATAAAAATCCGGCGCCACGCAAGTAGAAAGGCCAGAGAGGAATCAGCCATTTCATCATAAATAATACTTTCGGTCCGTGAAAAGCAGAAATAAATCTAATTACGACGCTCTATAACCGGAAAACATTTCCGTTCGCCTTTTAGGTGAGAATTATCGCAGCGTCGGGTGAAAATTAAATTCAATGCAGATACCGTGGTAGCACACGTTTCAAGGGAATACGAGAACGCTCGACTGTCGAGATTCCGATCTCGCCCAAATCCACTATAGCGAGTAGAGTGTAATGTATAGAATATTTCGTTGGAGCAAATATCCGAGAACGGGTTCACGTTGCGATGTAGCCATTTATTATTCTTACGCGCGAACAGTCGGTGAGTGGCGCTGTTGCATTTTTGTGAAAGCCGGGTGTTCGTAGTGCGAGGATTGGAATAATTTATATCGAAGTTTCAAGAAGGAGTCTGTGCAAAGCTAAATCGACTGCGGCTTCGGATGCTTCCCGGAGTCTCAAGTAGCATGGAATGCACAGTCAGATCTTGACACTCGTGAAGTATTGTAGACCGATAATTGGAGTTCGGACAAGACGTTCGCCAGATGAAAAAAATTAGTATTATTATTTTTTCCACGGTTGCTCAAATCATTTCTCGCGTAGTCACCGAAGAAATTCCACTGACTCGCTAGTTTATCAATCGCGAAATTGGATAAGCCTTCGCTATTTATCCTCACAATTGTTACTTATAGACTGAACTCGCTACGAACGTAGTATCTGTGGGACGCAACTGTGTCAATTCACGCTCCAGGGCTGTCTGAGCTGACGTTGATTTTTCTACTGACGAGCTTGTGGCTTTGATGCTTTTTCTATGGAGGAGCTTCCATAGCTCTCGCTCAAGTATTATCGAAGCAATATTCCGTTAGATCCTGATGGTATCTTCGATGCTGATACTAGATATCGAAAATGAATTGTCTTTGGTATCAAGTTATTAAAAAAAAAAGTTTTTTTTTAAAAAACTACACATGGGGTATTCCATACGAACAGAACCCTCTTTTCAGCCTATGTTTTTTATTGCCTCAAAATTAAAAGGTGTTGAAGTATGACTCGAAATAGTGGTTGACTCCAAATCTTAGGCCTCTAGGTTTACTTCTCACCATACTCCTGTAATTGGTATTTTTACTACTTTCGAAGGTTTGGAAGCGTGGTGAGTCTTTATTTCTGATGTTGTTACCAGTGTTTTGGAACGAAATTTTCCCGTTCTTTCAGATAAAATAATAAGATCTCAGTATCAAAAATGTTTTCTTATGATTTGAGGCAAAAAAACACGAAAAACTTCATATCTCGAAAAGAGCTATTTTTGTTTTGGTCCTAATTTTTTGTAATCTTCCCATGATTATTCTGAAGCTACTGTATACATTTAGTGATGGAACTCAGAAATTTACGGTACCCAGAAATTTGGGAATATTATGAAAAATCAAAAATACCCTGGTTCTATATTTCTATATCTATATTTCTGATTATGAAATTTACGGTACCCAAAAATTGCTAAGTTCCATCACGAAATTTATATAGTAGCTTTAGAATAATTATGGGAAGATTACAAAAAATTGATATGAAGTTTTTTGTGTTTTTTTGCCTCGAATCATAAGAAAACATTTTTGATACTAAGGTCTCATCATTTCATCTGAAAGAACGGGAAAATTCCGTTCCAAAACTCTCGTGACAACATCGATTTAATTCAGAAATAAAGACTCACCACGCCTCGAAACCTTCGAAAGTAGTAAAAATACCAATTACGGGGGTATGGTGAGAAGTAAACCTAGAGACCTCAGATTTGGAGTCAACCACTATTTCTCGTCATACTTCAACTCTTTTCAATTTCAAAAGAATAAAAAAATATCGGCTGAAAAGGGGGTTCCGTTCGTATGGAATACCCCATATAGAAAAGGATTACGCTTTGTTGATCTCTGCTCGCATAGGTAAAATCTATCTCGCTCTCTCTCTCTCTTTCCCTCCTCCTTCCACTCCTTTCTCGGAATTATTGTCATGATTACCATTTCGCGAATTTCATATTCACGGTGACGTCATTTATTCCAGCTCGGAAAATAACTTCCCACGATTTTGGGAAAACGCGCAAATTCGAATCTAGCAAGGATCGTTAAATTCTTGAAACGCAAGATGTTCGAAGCCGAAAATTCGTGGGTGATATATTGCAGATGCACCGAAACACTCGTTTCAGGCCGTATGTGTAAACTGGGGCATCAGTGGCGCACCAGAAGCAGCATCGAAATTCTGCTGGATCATGTCTCCTCGCGACGGATGCCCTTATTATCTCACGCGCTGTTTACGCGCGGAATATCCTGCGCCGTCGGCGTCTGGTGGCTGCACACGTAGGCACGGTTACGCGACCCGAGGATATGTACCGCAGCGTGCACAGTGCCCACGCTTCGACGTGGTTAGCGGATTCGGGAATGAGCGAATGCGATATGCTACGTGCCAGATGCACCAGGTCCCGCAAGAAAAATAAACGACGTGGATAGCCACGATGCGATGCTTCCAGAAACATGCCCGACAAGTTTTTAATCAATCGATGAAACATCTACATCGAACGTACACACGTAAAAGTGTTTTTGAAAATAGTTCTAGCCTCGCGGTTTATTTACGTATTTTTCTTCGTTTTTTTCACCCCTGCGCCGTCGAATGGTATTGAGTCACTTTCGAAAATGGATGGTATCTATTTTTTTTTGTTGCGGCGGTGAGAGTGGATTCGATTGCGATAATATTATCAGTGATCCAAAGATATATTCCACAGGGTTGATCGACTAGCCATTCTTTGAGGAGTGATGACGATAATAAGGTAGATGTGGCGAATATAGCACCCTGATTAGGTCCAGACTATATCTATATACTCATAGATATACGATCATAGCTTAGTGACGTTTATTTTTCATTATTGCCCGACGAAAATAGATCGTGATGGAGTTATTCTCAGTTACAGACAATGAACCTCGAGTTGTCAATGTCTCCAGGTAATAATATAATCTATTTTCGTTGTGCAGTTGTTGAACAAAACCATATTTCGTTTATTGATAAGCATGGACAATTTTGGAAAGTATTGACAACTTCCGCAAGTTTAACCACGGAAGTCCTCAATCATATTACGTGGCTGCAATGGCACATCACCTCCGCAGGCCGCAATATGGCAGTTTGCAATTACGAATATTGTGCTGAAGCTCTATCGTAGAGCAGCTGAAGCTCCAAGCAGAGATTCACAAGGCATATGGGAGAGAAGCACGATTCTTGATTCTCGACAAGCAGCAAGCACGTATAATGTAATTGCCCCCCGATTAATCAGAGATGTTGGCTGCAGAGAAAGAGAAAGGGCGGCGAGGGGAGAGGGGGAGAAAGCAGCGGTCGTAGTGGTAACGGCTGCAGGGAGAAGGTGGCGCATAATAATTTATGGAAAATTACGGGACCCCCAACCGATTTCCACAGACCGGATTCTCGCACGACCTGTGCAGCGCCCGTTATAATCCAGCTGGCGCATTGCCGCGAAACTTTCTCTCCCCCTTTATAGCTCTCTCTCTCCCTCTTTTTTTATAACTCTCCGTTTCCACCTCCAAATGTGTTATGCAGGGTCAGGGATGATAAATAAAATTAATATAGTTTGCGACCTAAAACCGATATGCAAGCCAGATTCGAAGTCCCTACCGACACCACAAGCACTTTCAACTACAATTACAACATTTTTGTGACGCTCAAGGTGAGGCAGAAACGTCCAAAAGTAAAAAAAAAAAAAAATAAAAAATAAATAAAATAAAGATTTTAACAAATCGAATCAAATTAAACACTATCAAACGCATTGAATAATCGTGACAAGAGGTTGAATTCCAATCAATCGTACGGAATGTTGAATTCTCCAGTTATCCATCATTTTACGATCCATTTGATTACTCTCCGAGCCGTTATATCGTCGTCGCACGTGAACGTTATTTTATTTCGACTTAAATTACGCAGCTTGTCATGCGCTAAAAAAGTGACAAACTCCATTTTTTCATCCTCTCGGACCTATTGTGTATTAATATAAACGAGATTTACTAAAAAAAAAATTGCCTGTGTAATTGAAATGCTGAGGGTGGATGGTGCTGAAAAAAGTTTTAGAGCCACTCGACTGCCGGGTTCGAGCTTTGAACGACCTCGAGGTCGCGACACAGCACGAAAGCGGATCGTCGACCTATTCAACAACCCGCTGTATAACGCCGGCCTCTATAATTAACAGAAACGATATACATTCTCTCTCCCTTTCGCTCCTCCTCGCCGGATCACCCTTTGTCCCTCCCTCCCTCTCTTTCTCTCTCTCCTCTTCCCTCTCTCTCTTGGTTTCTCTTTCTGGGTGTCTCGCTTTCTCCTCGACTATCTTCTAGCCGTGGACGATCCTATCTTTCAGCAAAGTCGTCGCTGCACGAGATAATCTTCGAGACGGAGCTCAGTCGCTTCTCGAATTCTTCGAGGACCTGCGGATGTCCCTTTGACATTCGAGCCTGGCTCGACACCCGACTCGAGTGCCAATACATCGAACACCGATAACATCGTATCGAGAAAAGTAGGTACAATACAGCGTAATTAAAATTCCAACGGATCTGAAAATTCCATTATACTTTTACCTAAATCGATGTAGACTAAATTGTTATGATGGGTTTTCATTAATAATCGTGAATCAGTCAGCCACGAAATCAACCGAATTTTTGACTGGTGGATGATTTCCATCGCCTCGTAATTTCACGATATTCGCGAATAATCAGGCAAAAAGGCGAAAAAAATAAGATGCATAGATCGTACGAATTTATGGGAGAGAAAGTTGGAGATCCAAGGTTTACGTACTCTCAGATTCTCGTGCCGGTATAGCAGAGCGTGGTAGAAATGCCGCGGTCCACACATATCTGTATACTAAGAAGTACGTTAAACAAAAAAAAATGTTTTAGCGAGCATTGAAAGTGTTCGGAAATTATGTAAAAATACGAAATCCGTTGAGAGAAAGTTTTTTATTTGTAACATAAAGGGCCGCAATCAAGTTGAGCCTAGAATTGATGAAAAAACGCGGGAAAATAAATAGTTCTAAGAATGGCCAATTTAATGTGTACATATGTATGTCACGGTGGTTCTTGTTTCAGTCATTTTCGAATTTTGATTCCATCTGGGTGTCAATCGATCCCAAAAAGAAAAACAAAAAGGTGGAACCTAATTTAATCTCCCAATTCAACTCTTACTACGTGCTAATTCAAGATGAAATTGCCCGTTTAAAATACATTGTATTTTTCTCCTTTCGGTAATTGTATTGGCGTAATAGTAGATTATTCCTCAAAAAATTCAATACCATATTGAGACGAGAAGAAATACATACAGCGGTTATTTCTCGTTATTTCGAAAGAACTAGAATATTGGAGCGTCCTAGGGCCCCACATTGATTGTAATTCGTTAAGAACGTTAAGTAGGGTATTTCATTTCAGTGGGAAGGAATGGGGCCCTGGGTCCGTCAGATATTTTAGTTATCTCAAAATTATTAAAATGAATTGATTGATAATCCTTATCAATCGGAGCGGTGTAAACACGGCATGAGATGACCTATATATTTATATTGTTTTTCGTTAAATTAGCGTTCATAGCCATTCATTTTCTATGATATTGGAGTTTTTTAGGAATACTTCGTCGTCCCGCCAATATAAATACCGAAAGATAGCAAAACCGCATCTATTTCAAATGGAAAACTCCTTCTACTTAAGGGGAAGAATTAAAATTAGACTAGAAGGTTCAATACAGACTTGCATTTTTTTTGTTCAATCGATTGAGACCTAGGGGCAATCGAAATTCCGAAGTGCCGCAAATAAGAACCAGCCTAATGGTATACAGGTACGAATGTTGAACAAGGTATATGTCGTGTAAGCTGGTCTCTCGCCCACGAGCCGAAAGCTGTTTCCACTATTCCCGCGATTTTTTTTCTCCGAAACTCCCTCTTTATCCAACCGTGTGCCTTGCCCGACACCCTCAGGCTGGTTTTTATCATTCACGAGCCGACAAAGTGGAATACCCTAGTGGAGAAAGAGGCGGCAGCGGGCACGACCGAGGCAGGCCACGTTCTCGTGCTGAGAGTTGATTCTAAGAATAGCGACAGTGAAATAGGGGTTGAAATCTCTCTGGCGCCAGGCGACAAATCGCGAATCGTTAGTGACCTCCCCCCTGTGCTCGCTCTCTCGCACGTCTCACCCTCACGTCCGCAAAACCCCTCGTTGTACTTAATGAGCCGGCCACGCTGTATTCTCGTACGACACGAAATCAGGTCCGCTCTTTCTCTCACAACCCCCCTCAATGCCAAGCGTTCAAATGAAATTTAAGAGATACCGAGGCAAAATTTCACAAACCTTGTGTGTCATGAATATTTCATCTGTATACATTTTATATTATACATAGTTACATCAATTTTTCCATATTAAGGTTGTACAAATTGTAATTTCAATCTTAATAGAGTTTAGTAATTATTTTATCGATCGTTTCCCAATTTTATCGTTTCATCGTTTTCGTTGCTTCATTTCGCATCGTCGCCTCTGTCATACGTGACGGACTTACTCAAACTTGGTGAGAATTTCCATGGAGAAATATAATTCTCGGATTTAAAAAAAAAATAGTTTTCTTCAATTTTTAAAATTCCGTAATGTATCCGACAATATTTGAGATCAAATTTTATCGGCTCCAAGCTGCATTGTTCTTAGCTGATCGTGGCACTTTGCGGCCCGGAAGCTACATACAAGCGCAATAAGTGTCGAATATAGAACGATTCGTGGAAGCCTTTTTAGAAATCATCGAGCATGGAGCCGTAATGTCTTTTTTTTTTTTATTTTGGATTTACGGTCGAGCTATAACGAATCGTAAACGCCGAAACGCGAAGCGGACGGATGGTAAAGACATAAAGCTTACCCGCGCCACGGCACGAGTTACGAATTAAATCCGTTCTTCCACACACGTCGGTTTCGGACGACTCACGTGGGATCAGCTGGGAAAGCCGACGAGGCCACGAAATTTGTTTTCGAAATGAAGTTTTACGAGATCATAGCCTCGGAACCGCAACTGCACGAGATCTGGACTTGCAATGTGACGGACCAAAACTTTCCACTGTATAGCCAACGTTACGATTTCATTTGTTACGTTGATTCTCGTTTATTGTATCCATAAATAATTCGTTCAAATACTAATGATCGAATTACGCAAACAATCTTCGTCTGTGGGGATTCTTTAAAAATTCCGTTCGTTACAAGTTTTATCACCGAACGAGGCAGCAAGAATAAAAGCCATCACAAACCATGGACGGGTAATGCTGAACAAACTTCAAGCACTTTGTCGGCAAACAGGTGTACGTAAGGTAGCATTTGATGCATCCTTATATAGGCCGAAGCCTCGACATGATTTCGGGATAATTTAAACTCTTGATTTTCCAGAAAAGTTTTACTCCGATCCCAAGTTTGTTCCTTACCTACTTTCAATTCCTTCGAGCTACGAGAAGCACGCTAATTCGTTTTCTTTTTCCTTATAAACCGTTAATCCCAAAGAAAAAGAAATCTTTTTTTAATAACCACCGGTAAGCCGTTCATTTGATTAGACGTTTGAAGATACGTAGCAGTAACGAGCAGGCGTAATGTCAAAGTAAAAAAACCGACCAACACCGTGTTAGACATAGACAGGGTTTTATAGGGATTCTGACTCATTCCGAAAAAAGAATGAATTTGTAGATTTATCATAAGCGGTTTTAGCTGCAGCGCTTGTTATAATTTTGATTGGATGCACTAATTGGAGCTACTTTCCGATTTTTTTTCAAACTTTTCGCATCGGGAGTTTAGCGTATTGGATGGAGGGGGGCGGACACTCCGATAACGACTTTAAAAAGGTAATATCTCCTGATTGAGGGATTAAAGTGAAGGGGTCCCAGGAAATTAGTCGTTGTATTTCAGACAAGCTCTTTAAAACCACTCCACTCGATGGGGTAAGTTAATAAAAATCCGAGGACCCCTTTCAATCTGCAAGAGGAAGGTCAATTTTTTTTTCTTTCGAAAATCTTATCATTCCTGTATTTGGGTAATCAATCTACGTCGGTATACCGAACTCGATCTCGATGGATCAATAAATGAGACGATGGGACGTTTGTCACATACAGACAGACGGGCGGACGGCCTGACCGAAACCATGAGGGTTCCTAGACTGTTACGGAGCCTAAAAAAGGATTGAATTTCCCGACTGGAGCGAGGGTGAGAGAGAGAGAGAGAGATAACGAGAGCGTCGGAATGAAAATGAATCAGTGGAGGAGAGTCCATCGTTGTTGGTGAGAACAGCGGATGGGTGGAGAAGAGATGAGGAGGAAGAAAATGTCAGCCTCAGCTGACGATTGAGATTCTCGTATCTAGTGTATTCAAATGACTCGGAGGGTAAGCCGCTTACCGTGCAGCGTGTGGCTGGGAGGAGGAAAAAAAACGAGGCCGCGATATCAAATGCAGATTTTCAGAGTCAACAGAATGGAGATTCATGGAGTCGCGATGGGGGCCTCGCAATTGAAGAATAGCGGGGCGTGAAATTCAAATTTACGGACGGGACTACCGATTGCACCGCTTTTCCGTGTCTTCTATGCATATACACACTCTGTCTCCGCGGCTTGTATAATATATTGTACAATTCACCTCGTGTGGTCTGGGTGCATGAATTTTTAATAAATTATTCGACCTTAATCTTCGCGATTAAATTGGTTTTTTTATTTACGTTTTCGGCTTGAGGGGGAATAGTGGAAATCGTCACCATGATCCCTCTGGGCGAAAAAACGAGTGAGATTTGTGATACGGAAGACGCTCTAATGGCAAATCAGCCTTCGAGAATATTAGAATCTAACGATTTTCGCCCGCGTTTATGGACAGGGTGATCTTCTGGCTATTTCGCTTCCTCACAGAGGAAGCTTTGTTTTGGTGACATTTTTTTTTCGAGACGTTCATGAAAACGTGTTCAAAATGTCCCAAAACATATAAAAATCACATTCAGAAAAAATGTCCGGATGTATGTGTGTGCGTATGTGTGTATATGTGTAACATTGGTTGAACCTTCACAACTTGACAACGGCTTGAGATATCAAGCTGAAATTTGTCCCACATGTGAAGGGTTCAAGGCGCATAGCATGATTAAATTTTTAGAAAAATCCATGAAGTTCTTTTGTTTTCAAGCGATTTTTAAAAAATTCAAAAATTTATTTTCGATCCGTAGCTCCCACAATTTTAGAGATATCGAGCTCCAATTCAGTAGAATGTTGTACGACTACGGGGAGATGCTTGTTACTGAATTTGAAAAAAATCCATGCAGTGCTTTTGTTTTAAAGAATTTTTAAAGGTGTAAAAAATCGCTGTGCGCTCTATAGCTGACGCAATTTTTAAGATATCTGACTAAAATTTGGCACAAAATTGCATTATTATCAAGAGATGTTCCGTATTGAATTAGGCAAAATCCATGGAGCTATTCATATTTTATGTCGTTTTGAAGTTTTGCAAAAATAGACGTGCGCGCTCTAGCTTTCACATTTTTCGAGATATCGGTCTAAAATTTGGTACAAAGTCGCACTATTATCGAACGATGTTTCGTATTGAATTTGGGCAAAATCCATCTAGGCGTTTAGATTTAATGCGACTTTCAATTTTTTAGATTTGACATGGAACTTTCTATATATTTATTCCGGTCTAGATAGATTTACGAACGGATTTTATATGAACACAAGGTTGCAAATTCGAACCTTGCACATTGGTTCCTCTCAATTTTCCACATTTGCCAAAGCTTTCTTTATGAGGAAGCCAAAATTGATCGACACATAGTTCTTCATAGAGGAAACTCTGGCAAATGTGAAAAATGAAGAGGAAGCGATCTGTAAGGTTCGACTTTGCACCCTTGTTTTGAATATAATTTTGCCGACGACAGCTTTTTCCCTCGAAAAAGTGCCAAGATCGCAGTATCTCATAACTTCATGGTACGAAATGGATCGCTTGCCGCTTAAACGACATTTTCAAACATTAGAAATTTATTCCGAAAATGGATGCTGCGTCGTCAACACAGCGCAAGTTTTGTGTAATCAGCCGTTTTGAGGATCCTGCTTGGCCTGCGCGAAGCTGCAATTCAACGTCGGTAAGTTTTTTTTTTGGCGTCTCGTTAAAGATCAACGTTGGACCAACAATCCATCAACGACCCAAATACTTGAGCGCAATATGTATTGATCTATTAGTGAAATACAGCTCTAAACCATTGAAAATGTGCTAGAATATTGGGTGGACAGGTTCGGCTACTACCAAGCCAGTCGGGGCAGTCATTTTAATGAAATTATATTCCATAACTCATGGGGAGGTTTATTCTGTTCAATAAAGCAACGGAATTTGAAAAATATTGGACGGTGTTTTTTTCTTAGCAATTCTAAATAGAAGCCAGTAGTAATTTTTTCATATGCTCGAAATAATGCAATGAGTTTGAATAGAGATTGAATATAACATCCCAAGCGAGATTAGGTAACATTGATATTGAATTAATGAATCCGAAGTCGGCAGGCGATTTAAATTCGATTTTATAGGTAAAGTACTAGAATCGCCTTTCTAGTTGGTTTCGTTTGATTATGGTGGTTAAAGATGGAAACAAAAAGGGTAATAATTCCTTTTCGAATATATTAAAGATTAAGATGATATCTAAAAAAAACCAGTCATAAGCGTGTTGGGTACGAATATGATTGAATTCTTTGAGATATTATAGGATACGCAATGAGAGTTATTTCACCTTGACAAAATACCTTGCTTACAAAAAAAAAGTTATTTCTAAATTTGTTATGAACCATTCTTGCGGCAGTGCTTGCTGAAATCTTGATTGGATGAGCATCTTGAAAGCTATATTGTACAATTTTTTCAGATTTTTTTTTTCGATAGTATAGATAGGGGGGCACTCTGATAACGACTTAAAAAAAATATGTTTCGTGACTGGAGAGTTGAAAGGGAAATACATCTCACTTGATGGGCTGAGTGGAAAATGTTGTGAAGTACAATTTTGAATCTGTGGGAGAAGGATTGAAAATTTCCTTTCTTCCACAAATCTTATTATTTCTGTTTTTGTGTAATGAAACTACGCCTGTGTACCAAATTTTATCGCAACGGGTAGATAAATGAGAGAATGGAAAGACTGTGACTTACAGACTGACGTTTGGATGCAAAGACCGAAATTATAAGGATTCATAGCTGGCTACGGAACCCGAAAAAATGCGGATACCCAATAAATAATAGCAGTTCTGTAGTTAGTGTCAGCAATTGTAAACATAGAGTCTAGCCAAGCAACATAACAGACATACGCGAAGTATACGTCAATAAATAATTTTCATGCTTATTATCGATCGTGAAATTGTAGCAATAAATTTACTGTCTTCGGATTCTTTTTTCGTAGGTTGTGTTTGCTTTTAGAATTTTTCACTCGGTCAGGATAACAAGATTTGGAATTTTCCCCGTCTCAGTATTCGACGATTCGCAAGGAATAGAATAAATAATGTCGGAAATAAAATGAAATAATGTCATTTACATAAAGAATCATGCTTCCATCGTAAGATTTTTTTTTCAAAATCAAAAGAGCGATATTTCAAGATTTTTACGATGCGATTTCAAGCCTTCGGGTCGAACCAGTCACTCTGTTAATACTAAATTAACGCGTACGTCAATACCCGGGTTAGTCGACGTTGTTACCCATACTCAGAGTACTGGGGGGGAGGATGCCCCGCCCACCTGCCATTTTTTCGAGAAAATACTTTTTATCATACAGGATACTTTCGTGAATTTACTAGTTAACTACAAGGTTCTGATCTCGTACCTTCTCTTGTTGCTTCTTAACGGAAACAATTTTATTTACAAATAATATTTATTCGATTAATAGATATTTTTTTTTCCAATTTCAATATTACAACAATAGATCAGTAAAGAATAAAAAATTATTCTTATCATTAAAAAATTATAAATACATGAGACAGAGAATGATTGCTAGAAGAGAATTATTTATCTATTAGTTCCTATTATTCGGAGCATGTATTAGAACAATCCGAGTTAGTGGTGGAAGAATTATTTGTGACCCCAAATAAAGGCGCATGTGCTTCTACTTGGAAAACAAAATTTAAATAAAGACCCAGATGGGCTCGTATTGGGATGGATCTTTTACGGAAAATCCTAGTAGGATCTTCAGGAAGCGCCCAGGGTCCTTTGTTAGAAATTTAGACATTCCAGATAATTGAGAATAAAAACTTTGAAGGGGAAATTGCAAGTAACGGCTCGGCCGAGTTTGACTGGTCTCGGTCCTCTCCTGCTGATATCGCTGCTCACAACTTGAAATAGCGTAGCCGAAGGAGTTCCGCTATTTATCGTAAGTAGAAAAGGAGGAAACGAACAAGCCTCTGACCGTTACAAGCATTGTTATTAATACTTATTTTATATTGCTTCATTTAGATTTCAATAATAAATTCGTAAACGTGAGTCCCTCCGTACCCGGCGTGTGGTAGACCATGTGAAATTTGGAGTGCCTATTATCCTCGGAGCTCAGAAATTCTGCCAGTCTTACATTAATACTTACATGAGCTAAGTAAGTCGTACGTTACATACCAACTACTGTCAGTATATAAACATATAACTCAAAACAAGTACACAAAAGTAACGAGTGTACATAACAATAAAACGATAATATGAAAAATTAATTCCTGTGGCTATCAAAAGATGCATCCCACGCTTGTGCGATGCACGTACACGACGATATATAATATTCACTTTAAAGCAGCAACTTATATCCCGGGTCGAAATCAATTCCCCCTCGTTAGGTTGCACGAACGCTCTTTCCTCGCTTCGCTTCCTTCGTGCAGACACAATAGCCCATGGGCGAGAAGGAGGGTGTTTTTGCTTCGCATTTATCGGCTCCCCTGCACCGTTCGATCTTTCACTGTTGCGTAAATACCGCGAAGCCGTGGATGAACGTAACCTCAAAAAGTTTTCGTCTAAGCACACAGGAGAAGCACCACCAGCGACGATGATGCGGCATAAGCAAGAAGCAGCTTTGAGGAAACTCCCTAACGTGGTACTCGCGTTGCTTTCCGGTGGCGATGACGGTGGTTCTTGTGGTTGGGATACTCCCCCGACGTCTCGCGTTTACACGAGAATCTCGTTAACCCTGTTTCCAGCTCGGTGATACAGCTCGAAGGCTGGCAAACCTCGGGGTAAAGGCAACTGCGGGAACGGGGGCGGAAGGGAAGGATAAAAAGAGGGTGGTAGCGTTCTGGAGGAGGTTGATACACAAGCGGGGTTAGATTCTCCAGAAGAATACAGCGTAGCCGTTTTTCCATTCTCACTGGAAGTTCGTGTACGTTCAGTTACACGACTATACGTGTGTTCCGGGTTGGTTGCTGGATACGTGAAACACCCGGAAATATCTGTGAATCTTTGTCGAAAATTCGCAAGCCGATTCGACCCTACGGATATCCAAAAGTCAAGCTTCGATGAATAGCGACGTCGATCGATTTTGAAGAGGATCACGAGGCTTGCCGGGATCGAATATTTCACTGTCAATGACCGCGTTCAACCCAGTCGGGTGACACTCCGTGGACGTCGAGTTTTATTGCCGGTCGAAGACGGTTACGGTTCGTAAGACTTCGAGAATAACTCAAGAATGATGATATTTTTTTATTTACGGTTATTTGAGTTGCAGCATTGTCATTGATTACCTACAATATTCAGAGATGTTAGGAGCAGAAAGTATCTTATTATGAGTCTTGTATCGCGTTGTGTATTATAAGTGCGAAGTGTATTTTAAAAAAGAGACTTTAGGTTTGCCAGTTCTCGGTGGGATATAGACCGGAAAATCGTGTATAATCATTATCACATAATTACGTCACTATATGCAACAAAAATGTGTTCCAAAAACCATTCTACTACAAGAAAAATGAAACAACGTATGTTGTTGCAACGGATTGAATTCGTGCTGATTATTACTAGTTTATTTGTAATTGATAATAATTTCGATACATCATGACGAACCGTATCCGTTCGCACGACTCAGGCGGTAAGGAGGATCGCGACCGTCAGCCGCATTCCACCGTTCGGCCGACGAATTATAGGTACCGGCAAGTGGCCAAATTCAAAATCATGATCGATCAATCAATATCACGTTCCCGGGGAAACCTAAGGCGAGGGCTGGGGCAGCGATGGGAGAATCTAGGGAGTTGGTTAGCGATGACCGGTCTGACTCATTGCCGTCACTCCAAAGCGCGCCCTTGCAATATCTTGCCCTTGTAATAATAAACCCCTTTATCGAAAACTTATAGTTTTGTGATTGTATTGTGGTGTGTTTTGTATTCTGTTGTGTTGTTTCGTTTGTTCTTGTTGTGGTTCTTGTTGTTTGTTAGTTTGTTTTGTATTGTATTTTATTTTGTCTTTGTGTTTTATAATTGTGTGCTCTACGAATTATTGTGTGAGTAACGGCGATGATTTTGTGATACGTGAATTGTGCGTCAAGATAGATTTTTATGTGATATCGGTCGTGTGTTTTTTTCTCTTTGCTCTCTGTGCCCGAATAAGGGGCAATGTCTCGATGATTTAAAAGTATTTAGGGTCCATCGGCACCCAGAAAAGACGCCCATCCCTTTTAGCATAGAAAGGGTAGTCGGGGAGAATCGTTTCAATATCGCTTGCAATAATTCAATAGCAATGTAATACCAACCATGCGCAGTGATTGATGTCACTGAATATTCGTTCCACGAGGCTTGCAGCGGAATTCTAGTTGACAGTTCCCCGCCAATCAAAGCAATAGCGAAATAAGGTTTTCTCGTTTAGCATTCCGTTTCAGTCGACTGATGATGCGGAAGAGGCAGAAGTTAACATTCAAGATCGAATTACTAGCCGGATGGACTTCGATGATTCATGGTCAATATACAAAGACGTTTCAAGAATCCCCTCGCAACTCACGCTGTCATTGACCGTATCGATATTCATTTAATCGCGTGATAAGCAGCTTCTATTTTATCCTAACGTATCAAAACATATTATATTTTCTCATTCACTACCGATTGTTTCAAGCCACGGTTAATAATAGACCTGTCAATAATAAACCAGACATTTTAATTTCTGGTTCTGATTAGATTTTTTTTCTACACTGTTTTTTTATAGGTGCGCTTTTTCAAATTTTCTTTTACGTCTTGGCAGTAACAGAATAACTAGTCGATCAATATAGAGCTGAGTCTTCGCCGTCGATATTTCCATATCCGAGCAAATCCGATCTACTCATTCGAAATGTATTTTTATCGGAGCCAATCGTTGTGGAAATATATTTCCATTCCAATCTGCAACTGAAGCTTCAAGCTCTCCAGCCGTAAGCCAACGACTTATGTAAAAAAGAGAGGCATAAAAACGATCGCTTCTGCATTTTCCATTAAATCTGATGTGGAACGTAAGTAACAGACCGGTCTCGGTTCACAGTGGAGCATCGCATTTCTCTCATTACTCGCGTTCATCCGCTTCTCATCCATTCGCGGAATAAGTTCGCCATTCATCATCGGTTAAATTTTAATTCATTGCTGCAAATGAAAATAAAAATACGTTCCTTGTTTGTGGCCGTGGTTTCCGAGCGAAAATGAAGCTTTTCCGTTTTAGAATCGAAGTGCTTTAATCCCGAATGTACATTCCGAAGCATCGTCCATCGGCATGGGTGCCGCCGGGCTATGGAGGAACAGCCGCGATGGACTGGAGCGGGCCAACGTGAAATCGTGGAATGAAAACGATAAAAAAAAAAGTAAATTACCGGTCGGACTGTGGCGAGTGGCCGAAGGGTGGAAGGGGCGAGGTTCGCAGATTGGATGGCTCGAGAGGGCGCGGGGTGGAAATGAATCGAGCTGGTAAAAAATCGGGGGAAAGTCCAACGGGCAGCTGCGTGCAATTCGGATGCCTTAGAGTATTTTTCTTCGCGCTCTTGTACCATATCCTGTTGCTCGATGACACGTATACCGCGCAAAGGCTCGCCATAAATAACCTTTCCAAGGCGGATTCTCGATAAATCTCTATTTTTTATTTCCGATCTGTATGAGGGTACGCCAGCCACCCGAGGGTCAAGATAAATAGTCCTGACGATCCGACGGAGAGTTTTTATTCGCACATTTTCTCGCGCAATGTCGAGACTATTCGTAAGTCGGAATTCTACAAGCAGATTGCAAGAGGGGGGATATTATTACTAGTGATAATAATATTAATAAAAATAATAATAATAATAATAATATCAATCATAATAATGACAAAAATAATATTTATTATTATATAATGATGATAATAACTATTATTATTATTGTTATTTTGTTGGTTGGGGTTTTGGCGTTGGTCGAGCTTGTCAGAAAACTTATTCTCTCTTTAACGTTTCGTCCCTTGTTACGGGACCTCTTCACAATTCCTTTATTGCTCTCTTGTTTTATATCAAACATTCCATTATGCGTCCTGTTCTAAGACTACCCTACTTCTACTCCATGACCAATTGTTCTGACCTTTCTTTTTTGGTGGGTGGCGTACCCAATTCTAATCTGATATACATTTCCATTCTATATTAGCTAACTGTTATACACATAAGTGCATCCGCTCTCCTGACTCAAAATGTTTCTTTTAGGATTATTATTATTATTATTATTATTATTATTATTATTATTATTATTATTATTATTATTATTATTATTATTATTATTATTATTATTATTATTATTATTATTATTATTATTATTATTATTATTATTACACACCTGAAACAGTCAGCTTAGATAAAAGAAAAAAATTTTGGCAAAAGATGAGCATTCTAGATTGAGTGGTAGATCCCCCTCATTTGACTTTTGATATCTTTTTTTTTTTAAAATAAAGACAGATCATTGTTAGCAAAAAACTTTTTTTGTGCCCGCAGCTACCAGGGGATCAGCTGAGTCTCAAATAAGATGCTCTTGGAATTTCAACTCTTTAGTTAAATTTAATAGGAGAATTATATAAAAATAACGAAAACACTCAGATTTCAATATTCATTATTGAATAAAAACTGATGATTTTGTGAAGTACACTCTGAAGCAATTTCTGTACTTTTTCAGGTGTGGTCCGTTGGAAAATCAAAAAAAAATTTCTTTTAAACACCCTAATATCTATATATGGGGCAAAATTTTCCAATTATGAAAAAAGTTCTTCAATTTCAATAGAGTATCCGGGAAAAAAATGTTATTCAAATGAAAAGGGAACAAATAGCAGTTACCTCTTGATAAAAATAATATGGTTGGGGAAGGGAAGGGGAAGCAAGGGTCTAAAAAATCTAAAAAAAAATTTAGTGAGGTCGTAGGATCCAAAGGATACTAAAAAAAAATCATCGTCCACATCGGGAGATAGAAGGGTTTCAGTTCGGTGAATTGGGAATTTTTGCCCCATACATATATACAAAAACAACAACAGACTGTTGTCAAAAATCAACCTAGAATATCAAAGCTTGCATGAAATTGAAAATTGTCGTCGTATTCCACCCGTTGATCTCAATTCAACGTTATCGCGACAGGCTTACCGTTCGGGCTTGGGGTTGAGTGCCACTCGGTAGCTTTTTCTGTATTTTCCGAAAAGCTTCGAGCTTCCGAACGACCGCACGTAGAGTACAATCGCGCGGGACGTACGGTATTTCGAGGCGTGAAAAAAAAAAAAAAAATAACGCGTCACTCGTTAAATCCAACAATAGGGAAACAACGAGGAAGGTTGAACGCGGTGTTGTGGATGCATTTTTGGAGGTCGGTATTTGAGAACGTGGCGTCAAAAGCACACTGCACGATTGACATCACGTGCTCTGTACGGTCGGCTATGGACGGCATGGTAATTTGAAGAACCTCCGGACTATGCACGATTCTTTTCGTTCTCACGGTTTTTTTGTTTCTTTTTTTTCCTCTTTTTTCTCGTTTCACTCGCTTGCATTTGCATTTGTGCTCAGTTCTTCCATCACATGAGTTCCGTGACTCGACGATCGGAAAAACAATCAAACTCACCATCGTCGCTGCGTCAACGGTTCGAGCCTCGCTAGGTTGAATATGAAAGAGTTTGATGGGCAAGAGCGGAGAGCTAGGACCGACTCGATGAGGTATTCACACCAATTGTGATCGGATGGTAATGAAAATAGTGCTACGATTAACTCACGAATTTCGCAACTTTCGCATCGGGATATGATCGAACGTCGATCAAAATTGGTACTGGAATAATAATAATTGATCAGAGATTGCAAAGTACAACCTATCACGTTGCTTTCTTAATTCTTATGCTCGGTCGTTGGCGTATCCTATCATGAGGAAGATGCAAATGTTAGCTTTAACTTCAACTAAAAATTGTGTTTCGGCGATCGATAGAATAATGAAGCAACGTGCACGATTTTATGTATTGATATTTATTTATTTATTTGCTTTTATTTATTATTAATAATGTTTAATTCGATTCATTTATTTTTTTGCAGTTGAAGAACTCGGAAGACTCGCGACCTTGGAACTTCGAGAGAAATTGTTTATTAACGTTTATAACTTACGAGGGACATCGAAATATTCAAAAATATGAAGCGTTTTTGGGCTTTGCTTTATTTGTTGACGTTGATTTTCCGCAGCTGCACAAAATTCGCGAATAATTTGAGTTCGGAATAATATTTTTTTAATTCAAATTTAGAGTACAACTCTACTATTATTTTACCAAAAGTAGAGTGAGAGCAGAGCCCTTTTTTATTCAAAGTAGAGATGATAGAAATGTATGGCAAGACTTAGTTCGGTAGCACGTTGTATTCTCGAACGTCATCGAGTATTCGAAATTCCAACTTACACGTAAACACTAGGGCAGTTATTCTTCGGGTTATTTTCAATTTTGTTTACGATCAGATCTAAATCGAAAGGCCGAAATGGAGGCCCAAAATCAAGTCTTTTCTCTGACTCCAACAAGCAGGGAAAACCGCTGCTACTACTCAGGCCGATGATACGAGCGAACGCACTTGCCACGGCCGAATCTATGCCCGACAAATAACCATAAAAAAAGCGAATCTATGTCTAGAAATGATATCACGACTAACCTGTGCCCAAAATCTTGTTATTAATAAAATAAAATAAAATAAAATAAAATAAAATAAAATAAAATAAAATAAAATAAAATAAAATAAAATAAAATAAAATAAAATAAAATAAAATAAAATAAAATAAAATAAAATAAAATAAAATAAAATAAAATAAAATAAAATAAAATAAAATAAAATAAAATAAAATAAAATAAAATAAAATAAAATAAAATAAAATAAAATGAAATATGTGTGTACGAATGAGCGCATAGAAACGATTTGTCTAAAGAGGTCAACTTAGGCTTGACATTTTTTTTCTCAGAATCGATTGAAATTTGCTTGCAACGAAAGTTCCTAAACGACCCACATACATACCTTAGTAAACATACACACATGCACATCCGTTGAAATTTTTTCTCCGTATGGAAGTATAACCTAGAAAAAAAATCTAACCGTCGGATTGTCAACTAACGATTCTCATTCATTGAAAATCAGTACGGATCATTGTACCTATTTTCGTAACACTCATTCACTTCGTGAAATCAATTATTCTTGCGCAATCCGACCTCGACATTTTTACGTCCAACGGGAAACGAATTGTCGTCGGATTATGTTGTACGATCGTGTACGATAGCTTTTTGTAAGCTCACATCATCGAGTCGAACGGGTACTATCGGATTCACGCAGAAAGGTCAAGGACTCGATGGAAAAATGAAAAGGATAGAGCGAATGAGTCCGGGACGAGCGTGAGGAGTGGCTCAACGGTGATAATCCGGAAAATACTAGCTAGCCAGCCGATCTCGGATCGCTCTACTCCACCATTTCGAGGAATACTCGGATCTCCGGGGAATCACGAGCATTGAAACAATCTTCGAAGATTTTTACGTTTTACCGTACAAATAGTTGCGGGCTATCGGTCCTCCTCGCACCAGGTATGGGCATTCGTTCGAAAAAAATTTATTCTAAATACTCTCTGAAACAAATAACTATGATTGATTACCATGGAACAATAAAAAATGTCACATATCTGCTATAACAATGAATGTGGATGAATAGTCGTTTTACAATCGATCCTAATAGTCAATAGTAATTTATAATCCTTGAATATGTAGTACTGAATGTATTTCAAATAATATTTTTATTGAATAAATACCCACCCCTGCCTCGCATTCATCTTGCAAACCTATTGCAGCATGAATGTGTTTTGCACGTGCTGATAGCACCGCGGCAAAGGACTTAAACTCGCCGATTCTATATCCTGCTGGGTAACATTAAACGATCGAACTCTGCCAGTGAGTACGCCGATATACACTTCGAGATGTAATAAACAATCGAACGAACATGATTTTTAAATCTTCCCACTCTATGCAATTGACCCTAAATAAATAAATAAATGAATAAATAAATGAATAAACAAATAAATAAATAAATAAATAAATAAATAAATAAATAAATAAATAAATAAATAAATAAATAAATAAATAAATAAATAAATAAATAAATAAATAAATAAATAAATAAATAAATAAATAAATAAATAAATAAATAAATAAATAAATAAATAAATAAATAAATAAATAAATAAATAAATAAATAAATAAATAAATAAATAAATAAATAAATAAATAAATAAATAAATAAATAAATAAATAAATAAATAAATAAATAAATAAATAAATAAATAAATAAATAAATAAATAAATAAATAAATAAATAAATAAATAAATAAATAAATAAATAAATAAATAAATAAATAAATAAATAAATAAATAAATAAATAAATAAATAAATAAATAAATAAATAAATAAATAAATAAATAAATAAATAAATAAATAAATAAATAAATAAATAAATAAATAAATAAATAAATAAATAAATAAATAAATAAATAAATAAATAAATAAATAAATAAATAAATAAATAAATAAATAAATAAATAAATAAATAAATAAATAAATAAATAAATAAATAAATAAATAAATATATAAATAAATATATAAATAAATAAATAAATGAATAAATAAATAAATAAATAAATAAATAATCGTGAAATTTCTAATTTTTTCCATCCATATCGTCGACGATATACTCTCCACCCTTGTCGCGTATGCCCAACAGCCGTTTCATCTCAAAGACAGACGTGCAAACTCCGAGTTGTCAAGAAGGAACGGCAGGCGTGTGAAATAGTGGTAATGAACTGAAGGTAGCTATTGGCAAGTCGCCAGACCGAACTCCTCATCCTCGTGGTTTGGAGTCAAGCGGGCGCGCGCCTCTCTTCGATATTTGAGACGGAAGACGAAGGAAGAGGGAGAGAGAGAGCCAGGTTCCACGTTCAAGATGCGCCGTATTATCGCAGCCGTAGCACGCGAACGAAAGATACCTATATACGAGGTCTGGGCAGTGAAAGATGGAAAGAGGTGGTCGAAATACAGAAAAAATATACAGATCGATATAACGCGTACCAAAGCTCAGGGGACCATCACGCGTGCGGAATTCGAGAGACCCTCCGAGGTACTTTTTATTTTACACGCGTGCGATTCCATCGAGTGGAAGCTTTTTTTGCTTGTATATTTTTTTCCGCCCGTGCTCGGGAATCGTCGAAAGCGAGGGGTGTGTCGATGATGGTTATCGTGGACGTACGTTCGGTCATGATGGAAGGTAAGCGTTTTGGACAGCGCTGTCGACGCGTTGACAGTCCTACTAGTATGAAGTTATGAATTTATTGATTTACCAAGTGCTGTATCCGTGCTGTCTACCGGGATCGGCGGAAAAAAGTCGGGAGCAACCGGAAACAAATATATCTTCTCACTTCTTGTAACAAGAGAATAAAAATGTTGACATTACGGAAGCTCGCCCCAAGTTACTGCAACAAAGTTGGTGCCAGCAAACTTTTGCTGCCATAATCTGGGTACTTTTCTCCGTGCACCATGAGGGGGAAGATAAAACCTGTACTGTCTAAGGGTGCTGGCAAAAAAAGACAAAAAAAGGAGGATGCTGGGGATAACCTATTAGCAATTTAGACTATCATGTAACAAAAATGAAAATTTTAAGTTGATATAATGTTAATGCCTCCGTGACGCCCCGGACTTAAGGTGAGGTGATACATAGACTGGGTCGCCATGAGTGCGAATGACATAGCGCCATGGGCGGTTGCGGTGGAACGAGAGAGAACGAGAAAAATATGTATCACATAACCTTAACGTCTGGGTCTTAGCAGACCCTGAAGCGTGGCCGTCTGCCCAACCCAAGGGCCCCCGAAGATATTAAAGGTGCGAATAAAAGTTCCAATTGTTCATAGTTTTGATGGTGTGAAATTTCGAAAATGCAATGTTTCGAGTTGTTGCAATGTTTTTTAGTTGTGTGGTTTGCTTGAAAATCCGGTTAAACGCTGCCGTTCGGTCCTGATATTCCAAAATTTATGGGCTTCAAGTTAGCCTCGGAGGTTCACTTTAAGTTCAATGAAAATCTATTCATATTTATTTCGATGTTTTCGTTAATTTCGGTAGAACCTCCAACAGCCATTAATCTTTAGATCCGTCGAACTTGTCACTTACTCATTATACTATCTTTATAAGTCCTAATTTATTTTGACCGAAATATCCAGCCCGTATTCCGGATCAATTATTCTTGGCTGAGGCCCAAAAAGGGTGCTTCTACAACTTCGGTTTCGCCGGGCCAACAATACACAGGATTAACGCAGGCGTTGTGTAATTAACTACATACGTGCGTCTGTAGGGGATAATTAGGACGAAATTGTAATTTATTTTTCATCCATTTCTATGAGTAAGTCGTGAAAAGAAAAATCAAATCGATATCTTAACGAACCTAAGAAACCTCAAGGAATCGTTGAAAATACACTCCACCCTTTTCCTCTCTCGTCCGGGAACTTAAAAAAAATCAGTCCACGAGAAGGGCTTGCGTCGTGATAAGATTCTGTTTTTCGGAAATTGTAGATTTCTAGATTAATTTCTAGGTCCATTGATTTTGACTGATGGAGATATATAATTACGATTTAGGATTTTATAGCATGAGCATGAGTCGAAATAATGGCCGATTGATCAATCAGAGTTTGGACAAAGTATTCTTCCTGGTCACCCGTTCGTTTTACTAACACCCGACTTTCAAATATTTTTTTTTCATCATTACTTTTTGGAATCGTTTTTTTTTTCGACGTTGAAGATTTACAACAGCTTGATCGCATGTTTTACAATTTCCATTTAATAACCGAGCTGTTGAGAGTGTAACGGAGCGATGAGGCAAACCAAACTGCCTGAAATTCGCGTTTCACGGTTCTCCCTTTTACCTTTTTATGGCTTTTCTCCTAACAATGACCGAGAATTTTATGGATGACATAAAAATAGTTACGACAGCGTTTTTAGCGACAGAGCTGAAGAAGAGATTCCGCTGACGTTTTTTCAGACACACTCGGTATTAAATCTTCCGTGATACTCGTACTCGAGCTCTCGCTGCACCGTCGAGCAGAAACACTTTGATTCCGATGGCTTTCCATGCTTGAAGAAAACATTTTGAGCTCTTCGTTGTAATGAATTACCTTGCGGATCGATTATTGTCGAAGGGACACTCTGGAATGCGCTACTAGATTCATTGTTAACCGAGAAACGGAATATTGGGGATTAAATTGAATTATTACTTTTTTAATTATAAGTGAATAAAATGTGGGAGAAAAAGAAGAACAACAAAGAAATCATTGGTTCTATCTATTCATAAGGGTTTATCCCTTAGTTTAAGGTCTTTTGGTTATAGTTTTTGTTACAGTTTTATCGTTTAGTGATATGTGACTGATTTATGTTGACTTTAAATTAGCGAGTCCTCATTCGCTCCAGATACACGTTAACGTTCGTTATAAATGAGGCTAAAATTTGAAAATATTTAATTCAAGAGGAGAAAAAAAATACAGAAATGTTTTTCAGGCCGCCTCTAGAGAAGTCTTCACAAGAAAACGAAAATTCTGAGCCTAAGTTGATTATTAAAAAACGATATTAACACGCACCCCGTGGATCTGATTTGCACATACGTGCAGCTTCAAAAATCTTTCTGAAAATCAACCCCTGAGGGGTGAAAAAAGGTGTAAACGTTTGTATGGAAAATCGTATTCTCGGCGACTATTCTCGGCGTCTCCTCTTTGTGCAGATCTTCGTATAGTCTCTCTCCCTCTCTCTCTCTCTTTTTCTCTGTTTTCGTGCTGAAGGGATGAGTGAAAGGGGGAGTGGACGGATGGGTGGTCGGTTTATATCCGAAATCTACGTCGACGAGGTCGCGAGTAAACGCTAGTTCGTTATAATTTCGAAAACTCCCTATCGAGGCTCCCACATTCCCTGTATCCTCCTATCTCGTGCGAATTCAGCGGACGTTCGAACACTTGAACCCACCACATAAGTTAGTATTCCGTCACGATCCGGCATCATGCGTTGCATTTATGATTATCAAATGTAAACGACTTTTCAAAATTTCCGGCAAATCTCGACATTCAATCTCCGACTAAAATCGCACGAGTCAATTTATCGAATGAAATCGCCAATGTAAATATTTGCGTTTAATCAACGTGAATTATTCATCAGTACAATGAAACTCGTTCTATAATCAACGATTAAAAGATAATTCGCGGAAAACTGTTTATACGAATGGACCGACGATGCTGGAAAAATACAATAAATACAAATTGGAATTAACACTCTCTGCAACGGCCAACGTGGCGAATTTCAATAACTGTAATAAATATTGCATAAACGCGTAATAAAATAACGAAATGAAATACAATGCAACGCTTCAAATCAATTGTAATGTACTTTCCGAAATTATCACAACGAGACATCCGGTTCGCCGATGTAAATTCCAATTTCGACGTCGAAAACCGCAACGAATACCAAATGTATACACCAGACTGATCTTTTTGGCGCGGATAAAAGAAATAAATGACTTTTATATTCACAACTCGGGATTTCCGCCCTTCCCCCCTCCCCCCTCGCCTCTCCTTCTCGCGAGAGAGGTTATTTGCGGATATAAAAAGGGGGTTCTTCGTCTACGCGAAGAAAAGCGTTTTAGACCGTCAATGGAATGAGAAAATGGCGGATGAGCCTCGTGGGCGTAACAAAGAAAAGAGGAATGAAATGCTGAAAAACTTTTCCTCTTTCACTCGCTCTCGAGCGAATTTACCGGAAATATCCCCGGCGGAACATTATTACAATCCGACAGTGAGAAAAGCGAATACACACGATGAAAGCCGCCACCACCACCATCATCCATCTCGTCGGGAATCGAATTAAAACCATTACACAACGGTTTCGAGGACCGCATTTCAGAAATATCACAAATTTTACGGCCGATGAATCCGAATCGTCCGGTCGCCTCTCGAGATATTCAATCACACTTGGCATAATTGGCTCGAGAGTTAATTAGGAAGTTTCGGAAATATATACATTCCATCATGGATTTCCATTCTGTTCCGAATAAAGAACGACTATAATATATACGCCGTAGTAGAAGCAGTTGTAGCAGCGGTACTTAAATATTCTCGAGAACTATTGGCATTACGAGAACTACTTGGCCTGATTGCGAAACACTTCAGCGAAAAATTCAGGCCATCTCGTCGATCGCTCTTCCTTCGTTTTTTTATTTTCTTTTTTTTAGTTATATTTTTTTTCCGTCCATTAATTGGTGAAAAATATTCGTAAATGTTGAACGCTTGACTCAAATCTCGATGGATCGGCGTCAATGTATGCAAAAGTGAGAGGTATGCATAATTTATGGAAATCATCAATCTTCGTTCCGGTTCAGAGCGACGTGGACGCCATGTACATCGGCTTTTATCGATATCACGCGAAGCACGCTGATTGGCACACGAGCAGCGGTTTTTTTTCGAGGTTTGGACTATATTATGTTTATGAATTATGAATTGTCGTTAACGGGGGATGCTTGCCGGGCATGCGATCGACGTGGAAAGTCCCACACGGCCAACTGGGATTCGCACGGGCGAAGCAGCAATCTCGAGTTTTTACGTCCTGTAACTGCTGAGCCATGCATCAAATTCTTGCCCCACTCAGAGATCGATCCTCGTTTTTTGCCAGTCGTCTCGAATATCGGAAAATTCTCTTCGCATCGAACCACTATTTTCATCCGATCCACGGGAAATTGGTCATCATTTGCCAGCATCCGGTGACGCGTGAGGAAGAAAATTCGTTCGCAGAAAAATAACGTCTTCGTATCGAATCTGCCATGGATGACTCGACCGGATTCATTTCTTGTTTTTCTCCAATTATCCGGATCAAAACTTTTCAAATGTTCTTGTGATATCAGATGACCCTCTTCGAATAATTCACAAATTATGAATTGCTATTTACAAATTAGCAAATTCCATCCACCGAGAAAATTTCTGCACTTACGGAAACGAAAAGAACGAATTTATCAGAGTGCTCCCTCACCCGCAATAAGAAATACGGCAAGCTTTATTTGTTTTTTTTTTGTCAATGTAAAAAAACGCGACAGTCGTCCATTACAGTTTTTCACGGTAAAGACATTTTTTATTTATATTTTTTTTTCTTTCGTAAAAACTCAATTACAAGGATCCTTCTTCTCGTGCGTCTATTAGTGTTCGCAACCGACTGCAAAATGCACTACCTATTTATCTCTCCGTATCTCCGTCCTTCTGGACCCTGTTCGTTTCTCCTTCATCTCGTTTCCCAACCGTCGCTTCTTCCGCTAGCTTTTAATACGTTATACGTCTTCGCCAGACCCTTCTCAAGCCCTCGGTATCCATCCGTGCAAGAACTACCATCCCCGGAGTCGTAAGAGCAGTAGGTACAGCCACGACCGAGGAACGTCACGTAGTGGACACAGCCAGATGCACGAGCGGAGCTTGACTCGGCAATTTCACGAGAAACGACTCGTCCCTCTTTTTTATTTCTCCTCGCGGCCGACTCTTGTTCTCCTTACGAACGTTCTATATACGCGTTGCAGATGCCTCGTGGTGTACTCCGTGAAAGATTCCTTGCCCGAAATTCCGATTTCGGGCTCGCCCGAAACTTCGTCAACGTTTCGTTCTTTTTCGTGCTCTTTAAAAACCTCTCACGGCATTCTACGATACGTATATACGTTTTTATCATTGCTGTGGTAATTTTAAGTTTG
>OZ020173.1:9840839-9911912 GCA_963971145.1 Sussaba pulchella | reverse complement strand
AAAGCAAGTCATGAAAAATATTTATCAGTATGTGTCGACTTTCAGTGAATAGCTGAGATTTTGCGAGCATTTGCAATATTTCGAAGAACGATGTGCGCCAATCCTTAGATGTCTGGCTGTCTCAACGTTGGTCGGAAACTAGATGAATACGTTATTTGTCTCCTTGTCAGACGTCAACTGTCACTTAACGGCAAGTTAATTCTCGCCGTTATTGTCACACACTGTCTAGCCCGAAAAAATTGTGACATCGACACTTGGATGGGTCGAATTTTTTTCTTATTTTCAAACTGTCGTGGCATTGAACCTCCATGCGAACGTTCCAAAACGACTTATTTTTACGACAACGGTGGAACACAACAAAACATTGAATCTATTATTAGGCGAGAAACGTACACATTTCTTTAAATACCCCTTCTGCTAAAATAAAATGAAATATGCTGTTTCACATGTTGGACTAATACTAGAAAAAATGTCGAGTTTGGATTAAAAATGTATATCTTCCACATAATTTACATCCACAAATAGGCATTAAGGTGTGCCTTGATATCGTAATTTCGGACTTATGATATAATCTTTATATTTGTGGAGCAAGTGAAATTTTTCATTCGGATAACATTACAATTTTCGGTATTTTCAATTAATGTCTTTTTTTCAAGGTCTTTTTCGATAAAAAGATTATTCTACCTCGCCAACAGAACACGTGGTCTGTAAATCATTGTGGAAATATGTAAACTCGAAAATATGAGACTAAATTTATTAAGTCCATTTCTCAAGCGGTCTCCGTTTTCAGACCTCTTGATTTATCAACCCTGCCTATATCATTTGTCCCCGCACGAAGAACACATGTTCAGTTGATGAGGTATAATAATTTTTCACCGAAAACAACATTCGAAACAGGATTAAATTAGAAATACCATAACAAAGTTGTATCCTGATATCAATCAGTTGATAGTCACTGACCAGTTTGGAAAGCATAAGCGACGTTTGCGGAAGCATCACCTCCGCTCGTTCAATTACTTTGCCTCAGATATTTTAATCGCGGCTCTGAATCGATTTGTCACATCATCATCTGCCCATTTACGACTTTCGCAACGATGACGTAATGGAGAAACTCGATCGATCGAACCAATCGATCAAAATATCACTCGCGAAGTCGAGTTCACCCATTCACGCATCAAAAGCTCAGGACCAGTTCACTTATCCTCTGAATTCGCGCTATTCAACCCAACACGAAAATTCGCTTTGCCACTTCACTCGATCTCGGTTAAAAAAATATATTTAAAAAAAAAAGAAAAAATATCCCTCACAATTCATTCTCTTGTATCTATAGAGATGGCACTTTGCGTATATGCAATTTTCTCGAGGCGGAATAACAGTACGAGCGAAAGGTAGAATACGGTGTAGGTAAATTCAACCTTAGCGGACAAATAGACGGGACGAGTGTGCCGTGCTTTCGTACGTGTAACCTTTGTCTTTGGCAAATTCGGTGCCTCGTTAAAAATTCGGGAACGAGTTTCAATGAAATTTTCCCATTTGTAAATGGTACTTGGAGGGCAAGATTTTTCGGTAGCTCGGTAACGCATGAGAGATGAAAGGGCGGCAGAAAGGGAAGCGCGCTTTAATTAGGTCACTGAACAAATTAGCATTTCCAACAGCGTTAGCAAACGCGTTTGTTCTCATTGGGAACCAATATTGCCCTCCGAATCAATTTTACCGACCGAGTCCGAAAAGGTCATAGGCACCGATAAATTTATTACCCTAGACCACCCTACACTCACAACGGTTCTGCGTTGGAGATTGTCAAAATAGGTAGGGCACAATCAGAAAGAATACTATATGGAAAATCGGTCGATATCTTAAAATCCATTGTAAAACGAAATATCATGATTGCTTCGTTTTATTTATCTTCTCTCGATAGAGGATTCGAAGCACTCGTTTCTAGTCCTCGTTTGTGATTCTTTTTACTAGTTAGAATTGCGAATTTTCGTTGGATTTCACAATAGTCGGACTTTGGGAAACGTTTATAGGTCATAAATGAAATGTCGAAATTTGAAGCGTGTAGCATGAAGATGAGAAATCGTTAATAAGAATTAGGACCAAACGGAAAGTCGAGAATATTTACGAGAAAATCGTTCGCATGAGTTTTTAAAAATACTCGATCCCAGAAAATAGATCCTAACGATATCTCGATCCGTTAGCAAATATCGATACAGCTCCTCTTTCAAACCCTAAAATAAGTGATTTGTCATTAGTAATTCGTGCTTTGACGACCAAAAATCATCATCGTTACTATAATTATCCAAAAATCGGCCAGGGGAAATCGCGATAGCCACGTAGCTGGCTTCTAAATAAGAAAAAATAGCTCTACTTCACCTATTTGATACTATTTCTACAACGAAACGATTTAATTGTGTTAATTGATATTTTCCATTAGTATAATGAAGAGTTGGTGGGAAGATCGATACAGAGACGCAGGAAATCGTCACGCCCGGCAGCTTCTGACCCGACCTATGAATAATCGATCCTCTACAAACACAAATGCAGTCGAAATTTGGACAACGAGGTGAAGTGGACGAGCTGCCCGCTGACTCCGGAAATACCGCAAACTCACGCAGACGCACACAAGCTGCGCTACGCGGTCGCTAGTCCAAATTCGGAAATTTCGACCTAATGATTCGAGAGTGGCAAGCGCTAAGTGCAATTGAATAAGTATTACCTTTACAATTAATTTATATGCTGTGATAGAACGTTCGCAACGTAGAATCGTTATTTCTCGAAAACTCTTTTTATGGACTTGTGCTTTTTATGAACGATTTTGCCTCCGAGCCACAGGTATCATAGAAAGGTTCACGAATTTGTTACGAGTGTAAAACTTCCACAAAATTGAACTGGAGTTTATGTACTTTACTATTCAATTGACACTGCGGGAATAGCAACAGTCGCTGCTCCTAATTCAGTTCAGACCTTTCGGTTCGGGATTGGCGTGACGCCAGAATCCGTAAATTCTCGGCCCTTGGTCTCACCACTAATGACGTATTTATTGAACCTTGACTTCCGCAAGGCTCCCGAAAACCAAACCCAGTGCGTCGATTTTTTTCCGTTATTTTAACACGAAAAAATGTAAATAATTTCCACGGTTTTAAAGAAATAACTTAAAATCTCGTTTAGGATGTCTAAATAATCGGAATCGCAGACTGTTGCTGCATTGGAGTTTGATTCGTTGATGATGCGTTCTACGTAATACAATCGGCAATGGACCGGATGCTCACATTGTCGTGCGTACACCTCGTATCGAATCAATGATTCGCAAACGGTCGTGTAATTATTGCATCGTGTTCGGTATATGCACGTTCTCCGTGTACATGCAATTAGAAGGCTAAAAGCAACGGTCGATATACCGTATCGTATTAATTTGCGAGTCGTATCGTTGCACCATAGCCTCCAGTCATTGATATCCCATCGGCCCTCGATAGTCGACGCACAAATTTATCCGGCCCGTCCGCCATTTTGCGCGTGGCACAGTGCAATTATTGTATTTGCTCGTGCGACCTGCATTTTTCGTTGAAAAATACTCCTTTGATCTATTTGAATGGGAATGACCTAATATTTACCGACTAATCCTGCACTGTTAGTTTTACTAACGACCAATTGAAAGATAAATAAAATGTCGAGGAATATCGATGAAAGCCAGGGTGGCTTGCCCGATAAACCGTCTACGCTGCTGTGTAGTAAAATCCAAGCAAAATACTGCAAGAATCGCACCATTCGTCACATCATGCCCCGTAGTTAAAAGTGAAATGAGCTGGCATACAACATGTTCACATAGAATTGAGAAACCAGAAAAGCAATAACGTTATTGTCGATATTTTTGCATAATATTAAGATATCGACTTAACAACCTTTCGAGAAATAATTGGCCCATCGCCGTTCCTTCGATGCCGACTCTGGATTGAAATAAAAATCCATACATCGAATTACCGACTTTTCAAAAGAAAAAATCAATCAACACGTTCCAATGATTCGACGCTGAATTCGGGTTTGAATAATTCGACGGAAATCAAAACGAGCATAATATCGAGGCCACGGTTTAAGGCCCGTAAGTGGGACACCCAAATAAGTGCTCTCGAAATATCTCGCAAGCCACGAAAGCGTAATGAATTATTCGGCTACGCCGTTACAAATGTATGCGTCTACCGATTATTCTGGAAACGTTGCAATGGTGTATAGATAGCCAGGACCGCAGTGTTATATATATATCGACGACGTTGTACGTGTACGTGTGGGTCGAATCGTGATCCAATACCGAGCGTAATTGGGTCCTGAGTCGGCACGTTTCGGACACGCTCCGACCGCGCGGAAGTATATTGCACGAGGGTACCACTTCGCGGTTGCCTAGCCTTCGGGGTATCAACCAGTTTCGGTCATCTCTCGGACTACCGGTCTAGCTTCGCACTCGAGTTACCGAAGCCTTTATACTTCCGGACGTGTACCAAGTCCAATTTCAAAAGTTACATCCCATCCGACCGACCTCTGTTTCACTCAGGCCGGACAACTGCAAAACCGTATTGTACTTCCCTAAGTAGTTACGTACGTGGACTTTTGTACACGGCCACCGGAAGCACTCCATCCTCCGACAACTTATGTATGATGTGTGATATATATATATATCATGGTACAGGAACTCCAACACAATTGAATTTTGATTGATTATAATCCAATTAAAAGAAAAAAGCTTTTCCACAATGAGTTGAGGCTGTGGTCCAAAGTGATTCCGAGAGCTTTCCGAGTGAAATTCATTAGCCAAGGGGCTTCCGATTTTTAAAACGATTACTCGCGATGGCGGAGAAGAAAGTAATATTGAAATGAGGAAAGGAGCTGAGAAAACCGGGGCTCAATGTGACACCGGAGAGCCGAATTGAGCCCGAGTCGGAGATAAGCTGACCTAACAAATTACAGATAGGACAGATTTATACCAGATAAGCCGTTCAAATTGGCAGAGCACATGGATTCACGGTAATCATTCTAAATTACAGACGGACCGAAAATAATGTATCCCAGATTTGACAGTTCGCTTGATACCCGAAAGCACGAGATAATTGTTTTTAATTAATCACGAAAAGTGGATCGAAAATTTATCCCAGTAGCCCTGGTCTTGGCCGTAGAAGAATGAATAAACGTAAAAAGTAACCTCGGCCGTCGATCACGAAGAAGCTTCCAACCTCCGGGGACGGAACTATGTTTTGCAGATGAGGTACTTCTTCTCACTCGCAGCTCTCAGAACATAACCCTAAAAGCATCGAGGCAGCTTCGTTGCTCTCTCGTTCGCTCTCATTTTTTCCCCACCGGGTCACATTAAACCATAATAAGAGTGCAAAAGTTTTTCCTCACTGCGAAAAGTCGTTATTTTGCGAAAGCAAGTGGAGGATCGAAGGGCGGGTAGACGACGAAAAAAATCCATCCTAAAAATAATAACCCGTGACCTCACATCAGGCGGTTGTAAGCCACACCACAGAATGAATATGATAATATTTATAAATTATATATTATTATTGTATTATACATTTTTTATCATATTATGTACAAAAATATGGTATATAAAAGAAAAAGAATAGAAAACAAGAAACTTTGATGAAAGGGTATATTCAGCGTGGTCCAGCGTAATATTTAGGTAATTTGACATTTTTAATCTCAGGGAAGAGAGTACCAATTTGAAGAGGGGTGCGATTAATTTGTGTCAAATTGAGATGAACTCAATTTCACTTAAAAAATTTTATACATAGAGTTAATCGCCAAAATGTCTCGATCAAAATCTATAAAAACAATTAATCAATCGAACAATCAATCAATTCAATTAGTTTTTTCATTCATTAAAATTGATTTAACAGCGAATGTGATCCACAGGTAGTCCAGCAGAGCGTGTAGCTCGTGGCTAGTATAAATATATATATATATATCTACACCGACGTAGAACGACGGCGACGTCTGGCCCATTAGAATATCACAAAATAGCAGTGATAGATGCTGATAACGTATCGCCCTCAACCCGAGATTGTGTCTCAGGTTTGTCGGTTGATCGATCCATAAAAATCTTAACGAACAAATGACGACCTTTGACCTTTGATGGAAAGCCCTGATTCTGAGGAGGGTAAAGGCGCAATGTTATCGACAGGGTTGATGGAAACCGCGCACACCCAACGCGTGCGCACTACCACATGTACCGTTGCTAAGCCCAGACTACGCGAGTTGTCTTAGCGTAGGCTTAGCAAATGCCATTGTCTTTGAATCGATATATATACGATACATACATATGTATACGGGTGTGCATATAACGCATTACGCAGTCGTGGCTGAGCTATGACCGTGTGCACGGAGTTGCAAGCCTGGATAGCCTTAGGTGATCAAACTGCGTGTCGGCCACTGATTGCTCGAAACTCCCGACGGCCAAGGGCAACCAGAAATCAGTGCAGGAGAACACCAAGTCAGGAGATTACTATGAGTTAACTACGGTAACATCGTTGATGCCTGTCAGATGTTACACAAATTCATTAAATAATCATAACAACATAACGATGACAAACAAAAGTCTTACAAATTTTTCATAGGTCTTTCAGAACTAGCAAAAAATTTCTGAATTGAGGCTAATTGAAATAAATCCAAGCCCACAGACTTATGTTTTGCGTTACCCTAAAGTAAATGAATTTGTTTTTCATGTGTCTTTCCTACCACCATGATTCTGGAGCGAAGGTAACTTTGAATCGTCGTTATTAACCGTAGGATAAAGCAACGAGAGGGTAAAATAACATTCCATTACGGTAACATTTCCCGATATTTTTCTTTTCCGTCATCCCGAACTCACCGACGAAGTGGGGAACAGGAAAAAATTAAACTTACGCCAGGACGATGTAGCAGTGTGGGATCCCGAGAGTGGTGAGCAAATGGGGTAAAATTTACGGAGTGACTTCGAAGGCCAACGCTTTTTTTCCTTTTTTTCCAGTTGAAGAACGAGTACTCTCCGGCTAAAACGCTCGGGCACATGAACATTTCGATTTTTACAGGATCCAGGCAGTCGGACAGTACGACTCGTACAGGATGGTAATGAATATTGAATTCGGCGAACCCGTTCAACTACGCAAATGGTTGCAGGCTACGCGAATTTATTTGCAACTAAATATAGTGTTACCGAGTTCGTGTACGAGAAATAGCGAATTTCGTACTTCTATGTAAATAAAATGCGACAAAACCGAGCGAAACCACAGACATCAGGCCTATTTTCACATGCCATGTAACCCATCGAGCTCTAGGGCTTTCATGTAATGCATTCAACCATTTATCAAACCACCATTCGAAGTTATATTGAACCGTGCTGTTCGTAATTATTGCGTGAGAAATAATAATTGTTTATTCGCAGCGCAGTTTCCAATGAAAATACAAAATTCGTTGATTTTTTTTTTTCGAAAAACAAAATAAACAAAGTCGTCGAAAATAAAAGTCCGAATTTTGTCATCTATACAATTTCGCAGTAGCTCTAGGGAGTATCGGTATTGACTCTGCATCGCGATGGCTTGCAGCGCAATCGGTTGAAAAAATAAATGAAAACGAGTTGCAACGAATAAAGGGTTGGATTTTTAAAACACCAACGACAAAAACGAGCGAACCGCAGGAAAAAAAAAGTTGGCGGAAAAACTCTGAAAAAAACCACATGCATATTGTAGATTCTCGACTGCTGCTATTGCCCCGGACTCCTGCAGAGAGCGGAAAAAAACCATGTAGATGTATGTATAATTTTTTGGTGTCCAAGAGGGAAGAATAACCAGCATCGGAGTACTCGGTGGAAAACGATGTGAGCTCGAAGGTGATTATCAAGAGAAAAAACGCAAAGCAAAATAGTCAGGTAGAACGAAAGAGTGGGAAGAAAAGCGAGGGAAAGAACCACCGGTGAAGGGTGCTCCGTGGCTTTAGCCAAGTGACCGCAATGCCGAGGTGTATACAACGCAAGCTCACTGGCATACGTAACGTTGCTACTGCTCTTGGTTCGCGTCGCGCAGCAGTGCTCGGTGGTCAGGTACCCTACGGTTTTACCGCGCGTGTATACGTATAGGAGTACAGTACACTTCACCCAGACACCTGTCTCTTCTCCACTCGGACGTATAAATACGTATGACCTCGAGTCGTCGGTAATATACGTTACACCGTACCTGCTACGATATAACACACCGCACCTGTCCCTACATTAGAATTATCTACCAGTCTCGTTCCATTATTTTCCGCACCTTTCCCATCACAATACATTACGGAGGACGGTGATTCGGGTTGCAGATCATAGATTTTCCGTATAGGTTGCATATCATATTCCGCTTATCTTGTGCTATCCGAAAGACGTGTGTATGACACAAATCGGGGTTAAGGTAGTTTACCAGTGGGTTAAGAAACGGAGTACCGTGTATTTTATACGAAGCATCTGAAAAATAAGTTTTTCCGCATGTTTTGGATGAAGGAAGATGCACCTGTCCTTGCGCATGGTTTATAAGATATTCGTTGTGGGGGTTGAGCACTGTAATAAGGGCGGTATAGAACATTGCGTGCTATGTCGCAAGTTCAATATGGTTGCGAGTAGCGTCGACGCGTTATCTATGGATAAACTACTGGCTCTAGAAACAGCACATAATTTTGAACATTATTGTAAAGTTTGAGGATGGTTATCTTCATAATTATTGAGTATTTGTTAGTTGAAGTCCAATTTCCGGTTTTTGCGAACTAATTCCTGACGTCACGGCGTTTCGTAGTGACATGACAACGCAGTGTTGCGGCCGAGCGACTCTCGGATATAGTAATTCTTGACAATATGTAGTTGTGTTTAGGTTAAAATCTTAACCATTTACGCGTCATAAGGCTTGGTCGACTCTTCACAATTGCACGTTTATTATTGGATTTCGATAATCACTGATGGCGTTTGCAGCTTTTTTGAGCTCATTTAACGTCGAATACTCAATGAATCGTCCTTTTGGGGCTCCCTCGATCACCTTCGAAAGCTCGGTATTTTGTGTCAGGTTATCATAAGCTTTGACAAGTTATCGTAGCACAGAAAATCAATGTTCAATCGCTGTGACTGCCAGAATTATTCTTTTTATAAAGAAAGTTTTAATGATCTTCAAACGAAAACTATTCACTCGTCAGAATGTATTGATCATAAGTATCATAAAGTATTCAGTAGTTAGCGTACAGGAGGTGGGGTCGGCCGGGGAACTAGTCAGGCGATCGACATAACCTAGAATAATTTATCGATTTTAAGCGGAATATAACCAACTCTCTGGTGTAATTAGTAGCTGATGATCTATTTTAGTATCGTTCATATAATTTCGATGCGTTACTTTAGTGAGGCGCTTTCCATACAAAGGCGAATTATACTTATAGTCGCTATAAGTATACTTACTTTACTTCAGCCTGCGAGTGGTATACTATCGTAAGCAAACTATAGTGAAACCTTTATTCTTTATTCTGATAATAATCGTAGATCTTTCGGTCTCTCCAAGCATTTTGTGCCCATCATCCGAACGTTATCAAGTCTCTACGGTCGACCAGGGTCCACAGAAACCCCCAATATTTCTTCATTTTTATTTTCCTAAAGCTTCCAAAAATAATAAAAATAAAAAAATAGATATTTTTAAAGTTTTTAAAAATTTTGTCGACTTTTTTTCTGAAATATCAATCGTCGTACTTAAGGAAAAATATAGTTTTTGAAACGGGCACTATCGCAACAACAAAAATTTTGAAGTACAATATTCCACAGTATGTACCCAAAATATTTTGAACAGATATTCAAATTCCATGAGTTTATCAATATTTTTATAGAAAAAAGTCCCTCGTTCAACATTTTTGCAATTTTTTTTTAACTACGTTAAAATTATAATAAGAGGAGTCGAAAGGACCCCATGCAAATGTTATGAAATTCAACCTACGTGCGACCTTTGAGAATTAATAAAATGGGTACAAATACAAAATATGAGATAGGTAGATATGGATGAAAAAAATGATGGTGTGTATCAAGCGGACAACACCACGAAGAAAAAACTCGAAGACTCGGTATACATTTGCATAAAATAATTAATATAATTCACAAGCCGGTTTCAATTTAACCTGACATTGATCCAACGAGCCCCAGTCCCCGTAACCGCTCGTAGAGCCGTGACACAACCACGACACGCTCAGTGTCGGGGTGCAGCAAAGAGGTCGGCCCATCGGGCTCTCGCCATGCTCCACGTATTTACAACCCTCTTTTCCACCGTCGCCTTCATCGTCCCGATGGTTATATCCACGTCGTAGTACGGGAAAGCGTTAAACGCGTATTATATATATCATGCATCGGTGGACGAGGGAAATACCTTGAAGTTTATATATAGGACGCGTAGACTTACATATGCCACGCGTACATGGACGCTACAGACCTCGAGTAGCCGGTACGTGAACGTGAAAGAGAAGAAAACTCGTCGGCTCTTTCAGCCATCATCCCCTTTCTCTTTGTTCGCATTTTTCTCCGCAAACACTGGAGGGTTGTATAGCCTTGTCGCGAGAGCTCCTCGCATCGCAAGGGACGCGCATAAAGCCCGTCCTATAATTTGCATTACTGCGCATTCTCTCCCTTCCTTGCTCTTTCTCGCTCTCTGTTCCACCCCTACCGGCCCACCCCGACCGCCTCCCATACGCCCGAAGCTATTTTTAGCCAACAACACTGGTGCAAGGCAAAACCGGCCGTGCACATGTTCGCGTCCTCTGCATACGGTCCGCCGATCCAATATACTACGTGCCGTGTATCCGTGCACGGGGTTGGAAGCTCGATATACGGCACGAACTGTAGTGTAACGAGCCACAGGTATTATACACTATTTATGGCACAAAAACGTACGCGAGTGGAAAACCCAGCACAGACCGAGTATTATGTATCCCACAAATCATCATGATCCTGCTTAAACACTCTCTGACGAAAAATCAAACTTTATAACAATTTTGGGATCTCGACGTTCAACGGAGAGAACGTCGGGTCATCCGTCGCTTATAAATTTCTAAGACGTCCATTATCGAAAATCATATGAAAAATATGTGTCAATATACATAACTCATATATAGTATTTAATATAATTCATACTAATTTCCACACATAAGAGGTGAATATTTTCATTCAGCCAAACCCACATTCGAGACTATTGAATCACCCATTAGGGGAAATAATGAAGAAATCGAGGATTAACGATGAACGGAAAATCTGACTAAGATGAGAATTTTCATTCTTCGTTTGCCGATCGATGAAGAAAGCTCCGACCCAACAAAACGTATCAAAACCACATCAACGCGTGGTGAGTTACTGATTCGGTACGTGGCACCGTTAATACCGAGACTGATGGGACTTACATACCTTGCCGCATGATTTTCGATGAATCAGGCTCGCCCGAAGCGACGTGACGTCATGGCGTAATGGGGCAAGAGGACTGGATCGAAGGTTGACGCTACCGAATTGCGTCACTCATATCGGAAATAACCTACCCCACGTACGAAGCACGGGCTATCGAGGAATCAGGCTTCGAAGAGCTCGTCGATGGTAACTATCGTGCCCAGCCGTCCAAAATGGACAATATGGACTACGTCCAACGCTAATCGGTGTGGACCGTGCGAGGACCGAGGCAACTATTCCACTGAGGAAGACGAAGCTGCGGAGGAGGAGCCATCGTGGTAGAGAAAGAGAAACAGGCTGGATAGCGAGACAAATGTATAGGCCGTTCAAACCACTCGCACTCTCAGCACCTGTTGATCCTGCGATTAAAGTTTGAAGGAAGTGACCGACGCCGGGCGAGTGAGCTCTCAACGCCCGGCAAATTTCTCTTTCTTTGCAAAAGTGTCCTACCGACTCGACTTTTACAAAACTGAAGACTCAGGCAAGAAAAATAATTGAAATTTCCATCGGCAGAGTTAAGTCCTACTCTTCTTTTTATGACCATTATTCGGGTATTTCTCTATGAAGGGATGACTTTTGTTTTGTCATGTTGATAAACCGTAGTGGTATATAAATATGTTTTGTTTTACTTGTCATTCGATCGTTATGAATGGTTGCATGGATAAGATCAGAGAAAACTAATTTTAAATATTAATACGCAAAATAAAAAATAATAATCAAAAATCGATTCTGCGATTGCGTCCAGCTGACGATGAAATAAAAAAAAACGGACAAAGCATAAACCACATTCGTTCATTCACGAAGCTTCAAACCCCATTTCCATTGATTAATCCATGTTTCCAAATAAATTCGCGTTAATTGAATGCCAAATGAGGGATAATCGGATGTTCAATCAACGGTTGTTAATATTGCATTGTGAATGAGAATCTCGCAACGGTAGAAACGAGCGAGGGACGGAGGTAATTGATATCGATTTTTAGAATCACCGTCCCCTGGACACGTTACTATTTCCGGAGACTCGTGGTCGCAACGCTACTCCGTCCGCCGCTTGCAACGTGAGAAAGAGTGTGAGCGGTGAACAGCCAGAAAGATAGAAAAGGTGCAGGCGTGATTGTCAGCTGTCGGTGCGAATGCGAAACGAAAATATCATTGACATAGATTCGACGAGTAAAAATAGTCGAGTGCGAGATAACGTGTGGGTGGTTCGGTATATATACATAACACACAGCTGGTTTATATATATTCATATATACATTAAAACCAGCTTCTACGTTTATCAGACGATTCGTTCATTTCTTCACTTTCTCTTCTTCGCGATTGCTATCCATAGATCATCGAATAAAAATAGAATGAATAAATAATCGGCAATGAAAATCGTTGAGGTGTGCGTTGAATTTTATGTTCAATTTTTCGGGTGGTCGGTGTGTCAACGTACAATTCACGGTGAGGCGTGCGAGCGAAGCGAGTGGAAGGCGAGCAAGAATCACGTCGACAAGATGTATTGCCGGAAAAAGCTCAGCGCGTGACGTAGCACTCTACTGCCGCACTCGAACGTGTTTAACATCTGCACCACCGAAAATCCCACGGCGAACACGTGTTACCATACGTACTGACAAACTGCTCTGCATTGCAGTGCGTTCATCGGTAGCACATTCGACGCTCCAATCGCAATATTTATGTCCCAGCGCAGGGGGAATTGACATGGTACAACATCGGCAGACAAACCGGGTATGAATCATAATAGCGTTCGATTGCATCTGATATTACGATTAATCGTCGGCTTCGCGAACAGCCCTGACATAGCTTGTAATTCGAAAACGAAGGCACTTGATATGGGCTGTTTTAACTCTATAATTTTTTTGGTAAAAAAATTATTCATATATTTCGCATGCGAATTGAAAGAATAAGTAATTAAATGTGTCACTCGCCAGTAAGTGGGCAGGAACTTAGGGTAATACTTAATAGTGAGGTGTATGATATTCTATGGTGCTTCATACAAGTACACCAATAGCTTAAATAATATAGTTGGACCTAAGTTAAATTCAGGTTCAATTAAACAACTGAGTTAGGACGACGTTGCAAGCTGCGCCCAATAACACCAATTTACCAGAAAATTAACCCGCGCCAACGCAATGGAAAAACGTGTTCGGTTGATCCGAATTATCACGTCGTTTTTTATTCCATTACTTTCTGATAATTCCATTTTTGCTTGAGTCTCAGTGTCCCGTAAATCATAAGCCTAAATAATTGCAAATAACGTTGTTTGTATCGACTAAATAAATAATCCGTAATACATACGGTACGTAATAATCGAACACTCACCCTAATGTGGTCATCGTGACGATCGTGTACCAGAAAGCAGCTGGTATGGACGTGAAGTTGGTACCATCAACGTTCTTCTCGGCGTAAAACATAACAGTAGCGAATATGATGATCGCCATGGCGAGTGAGAATACGAGAAAACCGAGTTCCGAGGCGCACGATTTGAGGGTATAACCGAGAATACGAAGACCCTGCGAGTGACGGGAAAATTTGAATATACGGAAGACGCGGAATACCCTGAGGGTGACAAAGGCGCCGGAGACGTCGTCATTGTCGGTGATGCCCAGGCCAATGTAGTACGGCAATATGGCTACCACGTCGATTATCGACATGACGGATCTGGCGAACTTGCACCTGCTGGGAGCCGCGTACAACCTTAAGAGATACTCAGCCGTAAATATCATGACGCATGCTGTGTCGAGGCAGAAAAATACGATTTTGTAACGTTCGCCACAGGACAGCGTGCCAGCGCGTCCGGGACGATTTCCACACGGCACAGTCTCCACCACGTTCGCCAATACGCTCACGGCTATGAAAAAACCGGTAACATAATAGAAAACAAGAGCCGCGGTGGAGGTGTGCGGATTTTGAAAAGCTCGCCACATCTTCTGCCTGATGTCGGTGAGGTGTGGTAAATTTTGATCGCCATTCTCGCTCAGCTTGTCGTCCATGAGTCTCTCGGCGTTCTCTCGTTTTCGGTCTCTGTAATCTTCGTAACAACAATCCCCTATAACGTCCGGCAGTATACCGAAGAAAGCTAATTCCTCGTCGTAACTCGTCAGGCACTCGTGCTTCGGATAATGAAGTTTGCCCGTTCTATAATAATTCAATATGTGACGGAATATGTCGGGATCACGATCGAAGAAGTACTCCCTGCTGTCCTCGTCGTAAAAGAATTCACGCTCGTTCGAACCGAGCAACGTGTCGGGATATTTTTCAAGGGTGTTTCGCCATGTTTCGAATCGTCGACCGCTCACGTTTATCAAAAGTTTCTCGTCATCGGCTTTCCGACGATTCTTCGGTATCGGCGGCGACGGCAACGGATGCGTCGCAATCGGCACCCAACCGATCGCCGCCGCTCTCGCGAACGGCAGCCACGCTGCAACGGAGGCCATGATACCTTGTCAATCGTTGACTCTCCGTTCTTTCCCGAATCGAATTCTTCTCAGGGCGTTTTGAGATCTCGAGCTTCGGCGAAAATGTTCGCTGGAAGCAGCTTCACCTGCCCGAGGCTCTTCTGTTGGCCCTCTGATTCGGTCGTAAGATATTCCACGACTTCATGTCCTTCGAAACGGGCGAACCACAACGACGCTTTTTCCCCAAGATTCCAAACGCCGAACGATAACGGCTACGAATAATCGTAAATCACATCCGAACACATATTGCCGAATCTCAGCCAAAGCCTCGATGTCCGCGACGGATGCTACGGCAAACACAGAGTTTCGGATCAATCCTTGGCATGGCGAACCTCATTCCCGCCCAAAAAAATATTTAAAAAACAATTGCAACTCCCTTCGATTATTTACTCCGCGAGTACGAGCCTTTTACAAGCAAGATTTTTTTTTTTACGATACACGAATGTAATCCGGCCAGCCGTGTGCAGATTGACGTCTGACCGAACCGGGGGCTCCTCCACTGTCGTTTGAGTTCGCGCGATTGTGCCAACGTCGTTGACGAGGGCCTCTGCTCGGTGTGCTGAGAGCGCTTGGCTCGTAGTACGTCGGCATGCCTCCAGCGAATTCACTCTTCGTCGTTTGTTTCTTTCTCTTGGACTTTAATTCACTGGTGTCGGTGTTTTCTCGTTCTTATCATCGACGAGTTCTCTCATTCACGAGTGTGAAGACGCGGCCGACCTCGTCGAGGCCCCGCGCGAACGACAGGACCGCACACGCGGCTCCAACGACCGCCAATCGGGTGTTAGCGGCGCGTCGTTGTGGTTCGACATTGTCGATGCAATACCAACGCCGACCCTCGGCTAGCACCCGGCCCTCGCGCTACCCCGCGCTTTGCAGCCGCCCTCACCCCGACCACGCTGATCATCCAACTCGCGTTAAACTTTCTATCACTTTCTTCGAACCCCTTCACGCGCCTTTTCCAATTTCCGTCGATTTTTTGGCGACGAATCTTTTGCCTTCTCCGCTCTTTTTTTATCAAAGGCTTATCAGGTTCTTTGGGTTCTTCACGTTGTGCGATCTCGTTGTTAATGATAATATTACACTCGCAGGGTTAGTTATTTGGTTTATATTATCTCTGGTCGCTACTCTGTAGTTGCTTCGACCATACGTACATGAACACTTGCAATGTTTACCGCTTTTCAACCAGCCCTCGTCGTGCTTGTTTCTCTGCTCTAACTCATCGAACACTCGGCGCGAATGCAATTGAACGTCGTAGCGATCGCAACGCCCCCTCGCCGTACCTCTGTCGCTACACCCCGCACAATCGCAACCGCGCTCCTCGAATCTCCTGGCACACCGTAACGCGATGACAACATGATTTTCAACAATTTTTTCGTATTTTCCACGAAGAAATATCCGTTTGTTCGACTATTGTCGCGACTATGCGTCTGCTCTCGTATTCTATGTGACTTGACTGTCGTAGAGGCTGTCGCGCCAAAATTAGATCGACCGAGTTGCCTCTCCCGCAGCTATTATGATCCTTGACAAAAGTTTTCCGGAGTATTCTTTCCACGAATAACTCGAATTTACCCACGAACCTTTCTGCTCGAATTCCGTTATCCCAATTAAATTTCCGGAACCAATTGTATTGCATGTGATATGCTTTCATTCGTCATATCCGAATCTTTCACGGTGGATCTTTCAAACGGTGAAAACTTTTAATCGAACACGAGAATCGTCACTCGCGTTTCTCGGCACGATACAATTGCACACAACCGATACTTATTATTTCAACGATGTTTGATTTACAAGAATGTGGGTTTCCCGAGCATTCGTGAAGACGAGAAAACGGATTACCGTCACAGTTATACGGATTCGCGGTAACCGAGTGACGACAAGGTTTGAACGTCGCAACCGAACGTTCTTTGATGAGAAACCCGCACGCACTGAAGACTTGAGTTCCACCGTTTGTCATACACGCCGCTGCCGCTGATGGTCGGCATGGGTTGGGTCTCGAAGCTCGACGAATCCGCACGGGTAACACCGAAAACGCGTGTTCAAGTGCAAGCTACGAGGGAGATAACGTACGGACCGAGATTATCTCGGTCCTCGCGTGTGTGGAGAATAGCGCGAGTGTGGCACCGAACCTCTCGTGGGGAAGCCGGCGAATGAGCTTTTCCCACTCGCTCCCCTCCCGAGTTTCCCGGAGAACCCACGAGACGAATGGTAACGTAGCTCGACGGTAGAGGGACGGTGGGTGAGAGCGAGAGAAACGAAATACATAAGAAGACGGAAAGAGATCGTCAGCGATGAAAATCGCCGGTGCACGGAGCGTCTACTGTATCTTCGATATATTTATGGATTAACAATGCTAAAATCTAATGATCTACACTCTTCGCAACGTGCGTTGGACAGATCAACGTAAAAGAAACACAGTCCGAAAAACCGACAGGACGGACTCCGTACGGGAGCGTCCCGGAAATTAAGAAAAAAAAGAAAAAACCAAAAAAGAAAACAAAGCAAGGTGGATGAATTCCGTGTGCCTCTCGCTCGATCAACTTCGACGTTCTCCTCGTCGTTGGTATTTTCGCAGGTGGTATATGATACACGATAGCGACGTTTCAAGCGGCGATGACGACGAGTCAAGCGCACGAGTCAACCCGCTCGATGAGTCGGTTACTCGCGACTGCCGGAGCTTTCGGTGGGGGTTCTCGGCAGCCGGGCTTTTCCATCCACCCCGCGCGTCGCCGCAACTTCCTACCGCCGTTTGCGTTCTCCCTCGCACCTAACTTTTCGTTCGGCATTATATTCACGTACATCCATCGTCCATCTTGCTCCGACGAACCGTGCTTTTGCCGCTCTTCCACCGACGCTAGTCTATATCGCTCGAGCTTTCTCAACGAGTCAACCGAGAGCCAACCAGACACATTCGAGGCAGCGCACCAGCGGGAGAATCAGGGACGCAACGCGAACGTACCCTAGCCAAAGTTCAAATTGATTTTTACGGAACGACGTCGGTGGCGACGCTCGGCGTCCCAGAACCACACCACCACTCGTTGCCCGGGCAACTCTCGGCCTCGTGACGTCATACCCAGCAGCCAGCTCTCCAGCCCCTGCTCTTCCATCCCTCAAACAACCGCCCCGTCCTTTAGCCATCCCCCACCCCCTTCGTCGCAGTAGCTCCGTACCACATCAACGCTGTGCGAACCCGGTCGCCATTCAACGGAAATCATGCCTCTTACGCTCCTGCCCTTGCTCCCACTTCCTTCCCACCTCCCTCCCTCCCGCTATCTTTTTCTTTCGTCCTCTTTCTCTCTCTCTCTTGGTTTCTTCCTTGGCCCTCGTATCTTACGATTTCTGGAAGACTCACACCCTCCTGTTGTCTTTCCATCCATCCTTTATGGCTGCGTAAACACAGTTGCCATTTGCACCTTAAGATCTCTGGAGTGTGGCAAGCCCTAGCGAAGTTTTACTTGTGGCTCCCTTCATTCGCTCTCGATAGGCTTCGGATTCCATTCAGCACTTCTGAGATATCGAGAGTTCAACGAATTATCAGTCTAAGGGCGGTACCGTAACAACGAGCACGGGGCGAGTGCGATTTGAGATGTGGTGATCAGCCTTAGATGTTATGTACGGTCATTCGTTTTACGAGGAATAAAGCGTGTCGATCTAACGCCATACTCGAATTCGGAACTGTAAATAGGCCCATCATTCTCGCGTCTTTAAAATTCTTTTATTTTTCCTCCTTCGCTCATATGTAGCATGTAGCACGTCTCGCCCTACGTATGTTCCAGAAGAAAACCGGAGGAAGTCCAACTTCACCACTCGACGACCATCGCCTATGCTTCTCCGCTTCTTCTTCTGCTGCTGCTGCTGGCAGCTCTCATCGTTCTCTAGCCCACAAGAGAGGGAGAGTAAACTTATGCCGCTAATGAACGCGAGAGACTACAACCTCAAAATACAAGTAGCTAGCCTTTCAGCGTGACGGCTATCATGCCACGAGATAGAAAAAGAGAACGATGAAAAAAAAATAATAACCGAGAAACGAGAGAAAGTGAGTCGAGGGTCCGCCATGAAAAAGTTCAAGCTCCATACCAGCTCGCACATTTTTAAACCTCCGACTTTTCTGCTTTATTCGCGGATTATTACGTGGTTCGAAACATGAAATTATTGTACCGTGGAAGACTTCGCATCCGTCTAAGCAGTTCGAACGCTGCGAAAATAGAATATTCAACGAATGGATAACTATTGAAGCGAATTATTGTAACGAGGATGATTTCTATCGGGCCAATTATAATACAATGGGAGAATGAATTGAAGGCTGCTGGATGGAACTAATTTGCAAGACCAAGAGGTAATGTCGATTCTAAAACCCGATTTTTCCGAGCAAAGTGACCAAGCTGAGCTTGAAGTTGCCGGCGAGAAACTGTACCTGGTTAACAACGAAGAAACGAAACGTGTTAGCACCGACCACCCTTGACTAGAGCAGAGCGCGAGAGCAAGGACGAGAGAGAAAACAGGGAGCTCGAGATTACCGATCGTAGATCTCGAAGCTTCAATCGACAGAAGAATAACTACAAAAGAAAATCGAATATGTTTCAACTACAGTACTGCAGAGCCTTTTTCTTTCCCCTACCCTTTCGTACCCTTTCGTTCCAGAACGTAATCGACCGTTAGCTTTCCATGGAAATTTCCGGTCGTCAAGGCAAACTCCTATTTATCGGGGCAGTTAGTATGTTGGCTGGAGTTTTTCTTGTTTGCGAAAGAGTGACGTAGGTGGGATCTGTTTGAAAGAGCGATTGAGGGGAAAAGGTTCTTGCGAACATACAAACTCATTCATACACAACCTTCCAACCGCTTGGGCAGTGCCCGAATATTCTCACGTCGATTGAATAGCTACTAACAACACTATTTTTAGAATATTCCATAGTGGGCTTATCATAAAACAGTCATTCAGTAAGATAGTTCTACGCCATGTACGAAATGCGACAGAATAGCCTATTTTCCTTACGCTGACCTCGAGAAACTTCAACGTTAAGAAAAAGGGAAACTAATTTTTTACTCATCTGCTAGCCTTTTATCGAATTAGAAAATGTTTTACATCATATATCAGAGCAGCGGCTTCATCGTTTTTATTACCGACCGAGCAGTCATATGTTTCGGTCGTTCTCTCTCACTCCCCCGCAATCGGTGATAACGTTATCATGCTCGCACCCACCACAGCTCAGGCCATATAAAATATCACTCTAAGATTATGTGCTCTCTGTCGTCCGTCTCTGATAGATCGCTGCAAATTCGAGGAAGATAACTGGACCTCCGCAAGGTGTTTTTCGCCGCTCCCGATACTCTCTGAGAGAAAAGGAGAGAACGGTTGATTGCAAAACTCTGAGCCGCGATCAACCGTTGTCGTTTTTTACCCGAGATATTGGTCGTGATCCAGAACAATGTCTTTCGGTTTTTTTTTACCGACGAAGCAGTAGCTCATAATGAATTCTCGCGATAAGCCTTCGAAATAGGATTCAAATGCTCAAAATATTTCAATGTTTTCTCCGTGTAAACGCCGATTCATCAAATAAAATGTATTTTTAACGGAGCATTGGCAAATCTACAAAAAGAGCGTGGTCACATAGTTAAGTAGGTGAATGAAAAGAGTTTGAATCCCGGTGATCACAGAGTCGTTTTCTCATATCTGATATTCCAACATAGCGCTGAACCAGAGCGCCGAGTCCGGAACTGCGAAAAATATATTCCTGAATTTCAGTCGGTTCTACAGATCCCGAACGAGCCGAGCAAATTCTATTCGTCGTTTCGGCTGATATTACCGCGTTCGTAAACATAGATGCCGCCTGGTGGGAAGTATTTCTCCACTGACAAGGAAGGAAGAATTCACTACAATGAGTATATAACTGGAACGTGCTCCGCCGCAGTGGAAGGCGCGCCGTAAGCAAGAGCCAATGCAAGAGCCTGACTCTACAGAAAATGACAAAAATACCTTCATAGCTATCTCCCTCTGTGCGCGTATTCGCTGCCTCCAGCATGGCGGTGTGCCCTCCAATTATACACTCTTTTTATTGGTACGTCTGTGCGGACGGAAAGCCATTCTTACCACGAAACACCGTTTGCACGTTTGAAAACTTCATCGGAAAATTAAATCGGCGAGACCCCTGAATATCGTTCGATTGGGCTTATCTTTCTACACGATTCTACGAAAGCAAGATACCTTTAAATAGTCGACTGATGGGAAAGTTGAACATTTTGTTCCGTTTTTTAAGAATATATATAAATATAAAATCAGGAAGAAACTTGTGATGACTTGAGCGGAAATCGGCTTTTTTCAAATATATTGGTTTCGTAGAATCGTGTAGAAAGATGAGCTCGATCAAACAGCTTTAGTGGTGGCACCAAATTTTTTAAATTTTCAAACGTGTAAACTTAAGAAAACCGGCGCCACTGCTAAAAATCGTCCAATCAGGCTCATTTTTCCAAACGATTTTATGGAAGCAAGATACTTTAGAATAGTCGACTGCTGCGAAAATAAAAATTTATAGTGTTTCAGCGAAACACTCTAATACACATACACCGGAAACTGCTTTCGCTTTGCCCAGCCCTTGGCTCCTACTCGCGCTTGGGACTATCCTATTTGTTAAGAGTATTCGCCGGCTCATCCCTTCGCGTGCCAAATCCTAACACCCGGACCCGAGGTTTACTATACTTCCTCCTTTTTGCCATATTACAGTGCGCACCGGTTTCGAGCACCTGTTGAGTGACAACCGGTGAGACGGTGGTGCATTTCTGGCTGCCTAGCACCCGGCTGCGTTCAGCATCTGGTGGCGTACATTTTTTTTACAATTTTTTTACATTTTTTACATTATAATAGCTGTAACTTCAGTTCAAGCAGGCGAATGTTATAGTCCTACAACGTTACGGGAGAATCATCCGAGATGACCCAATTGTTGAAATATTTTTTTTGTGTAAGAATATATGATCAGCAGTGGAAGGATGCGGTAACGCCGCACAACACGGTCCAAACATCTTTTTTGGTTTTGTTTTTCCAAATTTTTTAACGTTGCATGTGTTAACACTTGAAGGGTAAGGGTGAGTCACTCGAGCCTTGCCGAAACTTTTTCCCCTTGCTAGCTCGGAGAGAAGAGTGGGGGTCAGGCCGAGACTATGCCCTAAATAATGGTACACTAGTAGGCTATCAGCTCACCAAGTGACGCTCAAATGTCGGAAAGGGGTATGGTCCTCCCCCACGCGTTTCGATTCGAGGGGCTCCGATTATAGGGTCCGGCTGTACTTGTAAGTTAGAATATTTTTGTTTTTATCTAACTAGTAAATCAATCCAAGCCAATTACACTAGGAGTATACTCGCGATCTGCACTTCAGTTATTTGAAACCCTTACTGTCGCAAAAGGTGAGATTCGCTCTTCAACACGGAATGAACCCTATATTTCGGTAAGTAATCGGGTCGGTAATACGGTCGGTAAGATCAATCGGGGAATAAGTAATCGATAGTTTGTGCCTATCTGAGGTTTCGAATATCGCTAGATAAATGATGGTCGATAATGAATTGCGACCGTTAATAGAATATATAGGTATATAGGAATATAGGTAGAATAAATCGAGGGATCTATAATCGATACTAAGTCGACTAAGGTTTTAAATATCACGCAAGAGGTGGTAGTTGATAATGGATCAAGGCCGTCAGTAAGATAGATCGGGAATATGTTATTAAAAATGAGGTGGTGGGTGAGTGGTAAGTTATCGAGAACAATCAGGGAAGAAAGGATCGATAGATTGTGTCGTGATCTGAGGTTTCATGTATCGACCCGTAGATAGCGGTTTATAACGAAATACTAACAATAATAATGTAGTAATCGGTTATCAGTAAACCATAGTCGGTGAAATAGAAATCGCAGTTACCAGGCAGCAGAACCAGCCTTGCTTATCAACTTACTAAAGATCGCTACTTCGATGATAAAAGTGATGCTAGCACATCCCAGACCAATTCCGAGAATTACGAATGCAAACCTCAAGTTTGTCAGAGTTAGTACTTTCACATTCGGTTCCTGCTCTTGATTCTCGTAGGATTTGATTATATTCATAATGCTGTCACGCTCTTTGCTGTACAGAACCTCTACAATACCAGCGGCCGCAACTCTCCCAAAAATCACATTGACCCGTTCTTCGAGGGGCCAATCTCGTCGAATAAGATAAACCCCGTACGTAACGCCGATAGTTTCCCGGGACACATGTAACTGGAATCGAGCTGCTCCGGAAATTATGCTGACGACGATGTTTACACAAGCAGCTTTGGCGTCGTAGACCAGTGGCCAGAAGCCGTCCGTTGCAACGTAACGCCCCTCAAACGCAGATTCGTTGAAAAACACTTGGTACTCCGGCTGGCCATATATCGTGTGATACGATCGAGCGAAGTCTTCAATGCTATTGACGACTGGTAGGCGCACATCTTTCGTCAGTAACGATGCCAATTTTCCTTGATAAATTCCTTGAATGGTTACCACAAATATGAATAAGGCACATAGATAAATCCTTGGAGCCACCTTATCGGGTATTTTGCGAAGTGCTGCATTACACAATAAGAGTACCATATCCAGAATTGCCACGACCAGTGGTTTGCCTAGCCAAAGTTTGAAAAACAATAACGACATCATGAATACCACGACTACACCGAAACGTGGACTTCTGTCGAGGACAGAAATGATCTTGTTGAGCTGCGATTTATAGCCAGGATAATGAGTAACAATTACTAGATCGAATTTGTGAACTGGATAGGTCGTTTCGAAATGCCCGACGACGTGTTGAATAAAGATATTGAAGCTAATGTCACTGATTCCACGATTGATCTTTCGGGCAATGCCGCCTGTTATTGGAAAAGGCTCCGAGCGTTGTGGCAGCAGCTTCCACGTTGCGTTGAGGGAAGTCATAAGAATCTGAGCGGTGATATTGTGTACCCTAGACTGGCCCTTATTCAAGTGACTTTCGAATTTTGACGACGCTCACCGATAATATGTTTCCAAATAATTAAAAAAAAATCCTCCCAAAAGTACTCCGCTCTGTCTCAATGTTAAGGGGTGCACCCGGCCTCCTACTTTTCCCCATTTGATTAACATAGGATTTTTATCGACTTTCTTTCATAATTATGTAGCACTGCCAATAAACATGCGAAAAATATGAACCAAGTACGGTTTTTTAGAGAAATACACGTACTTTTTCAACAAATTTTTATTTTTTTTAAATTCAAAATGGCGGATCCAATATGGTGACTTAAAAAATCGATATTTATCAAATGGCACAAGATTGCATTGAAACTGGTTGTACATGGGGTTTTTGGGTCCCTGGAGTAAAATTTTGTATCGAAAGTATAAATTCAATATAGCCGAAGAAACTAAAATTGTCCAAATTTGGTCATTCTTCATATTTTTGATATTTCTTAGATTTGAGTGACGCGCCTGTGCGGCGGTAATACAAACCACACCGATTTATTCTATGATATAAAATAAATACAAGCTCTTTGGAGCTTGATCCAGCTCTGTGGCATCTGAACGAATTTTCCCAGTATGAAGAGATATTTCATCACCCCTCCTTTTTTTAATAGATATTATTTTAATAATTGTTATAAATTTGGAATTTTCACATCATTTTCCGTAAACAGATCGTAATAAACGTCGCCTGTGCTTCACTCAAATTTAAGAAATATCAAAAGTATAAAGAATGACCAAATTTGGACAATTTTGGTTTCTTCGGCCATATTGAATTTATACTTTCGATACAAAATTTCACTCGAGGGACCTGAGAAACCCATGTACAACCAGTTTCAATGCAATCTTGTGCCAAATTTGATGAATATCGATTTTTTAAGCCGCCATATTGGATCCGCCATTTTGAATTTAAAATAATAAAAAATTTGTTGAAAAAGTACGTGTATTTCTCTAAAAAACCGTACTAGGTTCATATTTTTTGCATGTTTATTGGCAGTGCTACATAATTATGAAAAAAGTCAATAAAAATCCTATGTTAATCAAATGGGAAAAAGTCGGAGGCCGGGTGCACCCCTTAATATTGAGACAGAGCGGAGTACTTTTGGGAGGATTTTTTTTTAATTATTTGGAAAGATATTATCGGTGAGCGTCGTCAAAATTCGAAAGTTACTTGAATAAGGGCCAGTCTAGTGTACCCGGTAGAGAAGATTCGGTTTTTCGTCGGGATCCGTGAACCACCAGTTCTTCATACCCATGACCGACGCGCGGACTTTATAGCCGCCAAGATCTATCGTTTTGTCAAAATCCAGTCCGTCACAACGTGACTCATCCTTACGATATTTCCGAACGAACAAGGTCCAAATATGACCGTCAACCCCTTGTAAGTATTCTCTTGCTGCCATGGGACGGGCGCTTTACTCGCGTAGGGATTAAACGTGTAAATCAGCTGACCTCTCGTTCGGTGGAGACACACGAATTTCGAATTCAGCAAATTCATTTTCCACGCTTCCCGCAATGTTTCATAAGCCTTCAAACAATCGTTTTCCTCAACAGGCAAGACAATCAGAAAAAAGGAAGCCATGTGGTTCCACCACTTTGACTCTTGAACTTGTGTGAGAGTTTTTACCAGAGTGCTTGGATTAGTGACCGTGATCACGAAAACCTGTAGTTTATATCGAGATCCACGGTTGACTCATCGGACGTATCTCAACCAGATGCAATTAGCAGAGTGAAAATTACACTTTACATACCCATAGAAACACGATAACATACCAAACACGTGAGGAATGTGATCTTTTCATGAAATCCCAGCCTCTGAAGCGTTGCTTGCGGACGTCGTTTAACGCGCGGCAGTCAAAACGGCTTCTAAAACAATAGAATGAAAATAGTGATAATCACATTTCGAGTTTGAAAAAATTATATACGTGAGAGCGGTGATGAACTACCTGCTTCTCCGCAGGTCGGGAGACTGTGTAGGCTGACAAGCACGGACAGTAGAAACCAGTGGTCTGAAACTCGACGCTGATCGTGTGTAATCGAGTCTGCGTTATTTGGAAAATCCGTCCCTCACTCTGATTGGCTGAGCCGTTTACTACATCAATCATGCCAACGCCATGAAAAAATTTTACCTCGACTGGTTGGTACTCCTACTTATCGATACATACAGCGTAAACGAACACTATCTCATGTATATGAATATACATTACATGAATAGGTGTGTGTGTCTGAACCCCACTCTTCCTAGTTGAAGCTCATTGGTCGAAATTATCGAGACATAGATATAGATATATATAGTGTGAATATTTGATTCCGTGCAAAACCTAAAAAGAAAACTCAATAATAAATAAATAAATAGTCCATGTATTCTCTATATTGTCGTTTATTATTTGTTCATTTTTTGCCAGCGTTTCAACAAGCTGGGTACATATGTGTGTCGATGATACTGTGTCACGAACGCAGTTTGTCGCGTCGGGAATCTTCCTTTCCTACGAACAAAAAAGAAAAAACTGTATCACTAATCAAACGCTTTCCATTGGTACAAATGTCCGACATATCATAAATATATTATATATGTATCATAGAAAAATATATGAAGAGTTCCATTAACTATAGGCATCAGTCTGGGCCACCCTCCCCTCAGATTCTTTTCAAATTTATTTGGGGTGTAGTTCTTGATGACCTGAATATATGACCTGAATATATTGATATGTGCCTGAATTTTTTCAGATTTTTTCCTCTATTATTTCGGTTGTAGTAATTAAAGGCAATTCGTGACATTTCGGTTTTTTTTTCAATTTAATTTCATAGTATTGTATCGCAAAATTAAAATTATATTTAGAATGCATTTCTATGTGAAATTTTCTCAACTCTCTGAAAAAAATCTTTGAACTTTCATCGATTCTAGTAGTTTTTACAGAGATTCCAATGTGAATTTGACATATTGTATGTGAAATTTTCTCAGTTTTCTGAAAAAAATATTGAAAAAAAATTGCAGACATGCGCAATGACCGAAAAATAGCTTTTTATTATTATTAAAGCTCGATTTTGAGAGCTTTGTGTTAGTCCAGACTGAATCAATATTTTTTTCAGACAGTTGAGAAAATTTCACATAGAAATGCATTCTAAGTGTAATTTCACTTTTGCGATATAATACTTTGACTACAGCCGAAATAATGGAGGAAAAAATCTGAAAAAATTCAGGCACATATTGGTCATCAAGGACTACATCCCAAAAAAATGTTACAAGAATCTGAGGGGGGGGGGGGGGGGGGGGTGGCCCGGACCGATGCCTATAGTTGATGGAACTCTTCATATATATTTACCAGTTCTTACTTCAATCCATTTTTAGTTTTTCCATTTTCAGTGCCGCCATTTGGGATCCGGTGCGTACCGGTCTTCGATCCGACCAAAACGTGTGCAGTCAACGGAGGTCGTGTGTCCACTGAGACTCTGCAATATAAATAAGACCATTAGCAGTTTGTTATTGCTTTGGATGGCAATCCATCATTACTCTACAAAAATTCTATGAAACTTACCCTGATACAATTTTCCTTGCCCACTGCCCTTAGATCGACCTTCTCGTCATCGCCACCGGTACCTAAAACTCGACCCGATTTGTGTCCAAGAGCTAGACAGTTCACGTTGGATGTATGAGCCACAAAGTCCTCTGAAAGTTGTACAAATACTTGCTTTGTAGATTTCATTGTTTCGGACGACACAGATCATTAGATGTTATTAAAAATGAACGACCAAAATACTCGAGTGCTTATTTAGAATATAATATTCATAAATTTTCTGTTGTTATTTTTATTATTATTATAGAAGTGTAGAAGTAGAAGTAGAATGTTATCTAGCCTACCTTTATTGAGCTCACCATGTTCAAGCCCTGTCCGACAAATACGAAAGTGAGGCGGAAGACAATAACGGTATGAGGCATCAAGTTTTTTGCTCCGGTAATCTTCATCGCTGGTCCTCAATGACAGGTGACCTGTCGAAAGATTTGAAAATAAATATCTACTTTGTTATTATTTTTATCGTCTTCATTCTCTTAAGACAAGTGAGAATTCACCATTTGTCTATATCTATTTGTCTATAACTCGAAAACAGTTCAAGCTACAGCGTCGATAACCTAAAATAAAATTTTTACAGTAACCCTAAATAACCAAACGGTTATGCAGGTTTATCAAGCCTATTTTCAAGTTATTTTAGGCATTCGGTTATTTAGGGTTATTTTTTAAAGTTTATTCTAGGTTATTGACGCTTTGCTCGAGCCGTTCCCGAGTTAGAGACGTTTAAGTTTCGCGTACGTACAAACACGCGCGCTTACTGACGCACGCGTCCAAACGTATCAATGCACATATATGATACGGGAGACAACTTCTAAACATCGAAAAAAAATATAATTATTGATTGAAAATAAAAAATCACTTACTTTCACTTGGTGGGTAGACGTTTTTCTAATTAAACACGTCGATACAAACAAAACCACAAAACTCTGCAAATCGCTATCGCTTCGATTGTTGAAATATGGCGTCAAGGGAGATGTCGGAACATCGCTATATATGAATTGTGATGCCGGTGCCATTGCCAATCTTCAAGCGGCGAAGTAAGAAAAGAACATTTTCTATTTCTCTGGTTGGTACTAATGATGTAGTTTTCGGCAAGCGAATAAGAAGTGGTGGGGGCTACGGAGTGTCGACCCACTGGTAGAAACGATCTACGTGTGGTGCGTCAGTGGACCCCCTCCGAGCGGACCGGCCAAGTTGCGGGATTTGTTTTTGATTTGATGCCCCTTCCAGCTCCTGTTTTGCAGTTGACCGGCTCGGCGCACAGCTCGCACGAGCGAGACGCAACTAAGGGCGTATTTGTAACGCCCCGCCCACGGTCTTATATACAAGCATGGAGACTAGAGGTAAGGAGTACCCACGGACCGCTCAGAAACTTGCGCGAAAGTGCTAAAAAAGTTGGATGACTGGGCACCACTGAACTTCAACGCGAACCGAGATGAAGTTAGCGCTGATAAAAGTTAAGCGAATCGTAGAGCTGCGTTCAAGGGTCGCACACTTCAATTCGCATAGACTAGAGGTTTTCAATTTCGGTTCGTGCCGTAGCTTAACCTCACCTCTAGTCTCCATGTATACGAGTCTGGAAACGGCTACGATTTGGGTGGTGTACTAAGCCGATCCACTTTTCTTTCCGCTCGCCACCACATGTGACGCTGCTTTCGAAGTGACCTTCGACACTCGGCCTTTTATGCTCCCACCTTTCTCTCTTTGCCTGCTATTATTTTCCACGTGATTATGTAAAACATATCCGTACATTCCCATATCGTATCATGTAGAAATTCCGTGGAACCCAAGCGGGTGCGATAAACATGAACGGCCTTTCAAATGATTCCAATGGTTGGGTAAGTCCTTTATTGCCAGCTTCTACAGTCTTCGGACTAATTAGTTGCAGTAAGTAAAAATTATATAAATAATGTATGTTGCCAAATGAAATGCATATTTGTTTTACATAACCACGTGGAAAATAATCGCACACAAAAAGAGGAGCATAAAATATCGAGGGTGAGAGGCCACTTCGACAGCAGCGATACAAGTGGTGGCGAGCGGAAAGAAAAGTGGAGTTCGTTAGAGCACTACACGGCACCATTGTAGACGAAGTTTCCAGACCTGTATGTAAGACCGTGGCCCCGCCCATCCAGGCGTGCTCCGTTTGCGCGCGAACTTTAAAATTGTATACCCAAACAACATTAACGAGCAATTAGCGCGAAATTATTTTGATTACAGACGTATAAAGGGATCGCTGTGCTGAGTAATGTTTTCAATTATTGTAACTGTCTACCTAAGATTAAAGTTACGCGCAAGAATTTATAATGCTGCTTGGAGCAGTCACTTAGCCTCTCTTAGACACAACGTCGCTTGTTTCGTTTCCTTGGCCTCAGGTTCTTCTACACCTGATACGAACCCATTGAATGTCTTCGCTCGATTACGCTGCTTGCGCGCCAGAGTTTAATGTAAATATTTTTACCAACATCGACAAGCAGTTATCACAAAATTATTTTCGATCATCGATGCACAAGAAGATTGTGATATCCTACAATATTACACGCTTCGATCAAAACTTCTGTCAAGGGCTCACATAGAATTCCAAAAATTGTTATAAAGCTTACATAGGTAAAAAAAAATTAAATTGTTGATTTTACATTCATTATTCACTTTTCAACTATAAGCATTTTTTTTCTAATATGAACATTGTTTCATACGGGTATCGATGGGCTACTGTTAAAAACCATGGTTCGGACGATAACTCCACTAAAAATTATCCAACCTGAAAAAAATAAAGATGCATCAAGTAAAGCAATGTAGTATATGTAGTCTTAAGGAGGGGAATATATATTTTTCCAAATGTATAAAAATTGTCGAACCAAAAAATTGAAAAACCTCTTGTCAGACTAAAAATATATTTTTATGACACGCCGTGCGTAAGATGCGATTTTTCCGCTCACTTCGCTCGCGTCAAATCGCATTTACGCACCTCGTGCAATAAAAATGTATACTATACTCGTGCGAAAAACCTTTTCTTGACTCGTGTGATTGCAGCACTCGCCTTCGGCTCGTGCTACAAATTCACATTCGTCAGAAAAAATATTTTCGCCCTTGTATCGTAATATACTATTTCTTTACGGGTGGGTGAAGATGCTCACATTACTTGTCTCTTTTCCGTTCGGAAAATACGAGATCTCCCACGTTTTTCGATTACCCATGGTAACTAACTTCACGGCGTGAGTAATGTGTCAGAATCGCACGCAAGCAAATTCTACGACCAATAAACCGGGTGAAACTTGAAACGGTTTCAATTTGGATAAAAAAAAATTTGCCTGAATCGAATTGATGTAAAAAACATGTCCCGAAATTTCCATATTTTTTCTATCATTTGTATTATAGAATTTTAGAACATTTTGGAAATAGTATATTACGATACAAGAGCGAATAGTATATTACGATACAAGGGCGAAAATATTTTTTCTGACGAATGTGAATTTGTAGCACGAGCCGAAGGCGAGTGCTGCAATCACACGAGTCAAGAAAAGGTTTTTCGCACGAGTATAGTATACATTTTTATTGCACGAGGTGCGTAAATGCGATTTGACGCGAGCGAAGTGAGCGGAAAAATCGCATCTTACGCACGGCGTGTCATAAAATATTTTTTCTGACGAATGTGAGTTTGTAGCACGAGCCGAAGGCGAGTGCTGCAATCACACGAGTCAAGAAAAGGTTTTTCGCACGAGTATAGTATACATTTTTATTGCACGAGGTGTGTAAATGCGATTTGACGCGAACGAAGTGAGCGGAAAAATCGCATCTTACGCACGGCGTGTCATAAAATCATTTTAAATGCAAATAACTTCCTAGTGGAACAGTTTGGATGTAATCAATACCCGATCGGGATATGAGTTTAGAGTTGCTCTTCCAGAAAGTAATATAGATAAAAAACACACACACTTGCACACACTCGCACACTTGAAAGAAAAGGAAAATTATATATTTATTTATAAATTTTATAATTAATTATCTTATCCATACGTACCCTCGTACGTACTGAATTGAAATCGCAACTATTTATGTGATTTTGGGGAATTTAACCCAGAAAGTACTTGATCCGGGAAAGTCCCGATGTATTTGGTGTGTCGGGTCGGGAAAAATCCAAAGTCCTAAAGGGCTTTGAGCTAGCGAAAATCCAAAGTCCCGAAGGCTTTGGAATTTCGACCGGTGTAAAATCTGAGTGTAAACATGCCGTAGCCTTTACGCCGGGCAAAATCCAAATTCACGGCGTGTTTATGTTACCACGGTGTGTTTTATTTTACCTCGGGTAAAATCGCGACTAGGAACGGGTTTTGAGCTTTAACCCGGACTTAAATTCCCAATTTACTTAAAGTCCGCCCATCCCTGATTCCCGATTGTTTTTTCACGTTCTCATTACTATATTGCATTTGCCAATCGGTTGCCATTAAAGAATGTTGTTAAGATATATTTTTTTAAATTGCGTCCAATTGCGGAAATGTTCAGCTCCTGATAGATATGCGAAAAAAAATTTACTTTTTTTTTGTGAGTTTTAAAGTTTGATAAAAATGGAATAAATTGAAAAATAGAAATATCTCTGGAACAAAAGATTCTAAATCTAATTGCAAGCATATCGCAATGTGCGTTTTGAACTGCTCTCTCCGAAGAAGATAAACGCGTGTGTCTGTGTCGCAGGTAACGACGGATGACGTAGATACGTCTACAATATTCAACGAGAAACCGTTTTATCGACATCGTTATCAAAAAGGGACGAGAATAGAAAATAAACAATAGAAATGCTTGCCTCGAGGTCGCCCCCTTGGTCTGCCCGGCCGACCTACATGACAAACAACGACGGCGATGCCCACCACCGCAACCAAGGGTAACACGCTGATCACAACATGGCAACCCAATCCGTCCCGCGCTCGCTATCGCAATCCCCACAGGATGGAATAAATTGTTTGATTATTTATTTACCACGGCGCATCCACATATCCGATATGAACAACAGCTTTTGATCTGCAATATGGAACTGTATCCTCTGATTGTGTCATCATCGGATCCTTTGTTCTACTCCCGGTACAAGAGCTTTGTAGAAGTATTCACGTCAAAACTTAAAAACAATCCAACATTTCTGAATTTCAATTGACCCATTCCAACTTATCGGCTGCGCGGAGCGCTTGCATGTGTCACAGAGAGACATCCGATGTTAACATTTTCGCAATCAGACGAGGAATTTGAAGAAAAAAAATCGGAAACAAATTGTTACGGCGGGCTTTCCGGAAGTCGATTGATCGGGAATAATAAGGTCCCTCCAAGCGATCATCTTAGTGACAGATGGCTAAGAGGCACCGATTAACGGTATTGTACGGGCTTCCAATTTAACCCAGATTTTTTCATGAACCTTAAATCGTATTAAAGGGTAGTCTCTATGAGAATCCAAAATTACCGTATTATGGAACACCCCAATATAGAAATAAATATGGGGCATTCCATGACAGATCGATCAACTTCTGGCGGTCATTTTTTAGATCGTTTTCATAATTTTTTATTCGAAAGTACTCATCGAAATAAACGAGCCCAATTTTTTTCAGATTTTTAAAAAATATATTTTACGAGATTTTTTTTTTGAAAAAAAAAAAAAAAAAAAGAACGTCCGTTTTTTTTTCGCCTGAAAAAATTCACAGAATTCTTATGATTTATAAGAAAATTTTCAAACGCTATTGCAAGATGGAGCTTCTAAAACTACCGGAGAAAAAAAATAAAAATCAAAAAATTGTACGTGACAGCAATGCAGAAATGCAGCACCAATATCCACACCCACCGTTCGCCACATTTGTTGGCGAATTTTTTGATTTTTACTTTTTTTCTCCGGTAGTTTTGAAAGCTCCATCTTTCTTATAAATCATAAGAATTCTGTGAATTTTTTCAGGCGAAAAAAACGGAAATTCTTTTTTTTTTATTTCAAAAAAAAAAAATCTCGTAAAATATATTTTTTAAAAATCTGAAAAAAATTGGGCTCGTTTATTTCGATGAGTACTTTCGAATAAAAAATTATGAAAACGATCTAAAAAATGACCGCCAGAAGTTGATCGATCTGTCATGGAATGCCCCATATATATTAGAGTATCCCTCAACAAGGTCATGTTGGAATGTTACAGCGCCGACGGTCTAATATGATTCAAGGTATTTCAAAAAAATCTGGGTAGAATTAGAAAGCCGTAGGACAGCGTTAAGGGTTGTCACTAACCGATCGGAACTTCCCATTCAAATAACCGTACGATTTTCGATTTAGTTATGTTATGTTAAATGGGAAATTTCGACCGCATAGAAGCACCTCTTAAAGGTATCGTACGGGTCTCCGATTCGACCCAGATTTTTTTTATACACCTTAAATTGTATTAAAAAGTAGCATTTATGAAATTTCAACATGACTTTATTAAGTAACACCCTAATGCACACAGTCACATCGTCTGCTTTAGCAAGGATTAGCAGTTAAGAATAGAGAGAGCCATGACGCTACTTTCTGAATGAAGAAGGCCTTCTTCATACAGGCCGTACTGAATTGATCTGTTACTCCTGCGATGCGAATGCAACGAGTGATCGTCAAAGGACGAATTCGTACACGCAATATTTGTCAAGCACAGTACAACGACAATGCGGATACGAAATAGTATGTGAAGCAACCAGCGCGGAAACGAGTGCCACCCGCACAAGGAGCTTACACTATTTTGCGATACGAATATCAATGCAGCGGGTGGGGATCGAAATTCCGCTCGATCAAATTTTCGACAGGTCAATAAATCGAATTGATATGCTTCGAAGGTTTGGCGTCAAAAACTAGCAAATTTCATTCAGCCATGTATTCAGCTGATGAGTCTCACCCAGATATGAGTAACGTGGCGGCCAACGTGTTAATTCGATTTATTGACCTGTCGAAATCTTGCCCAGTCGGAATTTAGATGACCACCTAACGCAGCCCAGAGGAATGAGATACTCACTCGCACGTATCCAACGGCTGAAGATCATAACACGTAAGTCTTCTTCCAGAAACGTTACGTTTATCGCAGCGATAATGTCGCGCTAATGACACTCTCCACGATGTCTCTAAGGGATTGACCGTTTTCAGAAATACTTTTTCGTATAACAGTAAATGAGACACCGATCGAAATGCAAAGAAAATTAAAATATACCTAACCAGAGATGTCCCTGATAGATGCAAAAAATATTCTCCACATCGATCGACAATGAAACTTGCACAATTTATTTCGTAATCAAATTATCTTATCGACGTATACGAATAAAGTTTCTTCTGAATAAATCATGCAACCGAGAGAACCAGTGACATAGTAGTAACTTTCTTGGCTCACACGCAGTGGGTTCGGTTTTCAACACCAATGGAAATTTTCTGAGTTATTTCTGCGACTTCCCGATGGATCCCGAAAAAAAATAGGTCTTTGATAAATCGACCCAGATCAAGGTATAGGACGTTACAAGGACGCTACGATATCAGGACACGGCAAGGTAGGGGTAAAGATATTCCTTGTATATTTTCAAACTTCATTTATTTTCGTATTATACAGGGTGACCACTGAACCACTGTAGGGTTAAAAAAAGTTTCAATTTTCGTATGTCATTCGTTTCATTAGTGGTATACTATCTTAATGTCGGTAAAATTCATCAAGAACACTTTCATTAACACTCTCTTATCCACAACGAACGATTATTTATTGAATATTAACTTCAATGCGACAAACAAAGTAACATAGCTTCAGTATTACAATTTTATTACACCTAATATGCTATTTATTCATTATTATTTATTCATAATAGTCGGCTGATATTTCTACATATTCTTTTCCTATTAGTTCAGTCCAGGAATATTGTATAATCTTGGATAAATGAAAGTGTATCGCCGAATACTTCATGCTTGACGGGCGTTTCGAAGCCAACGCCGAGAAGCAATTCCACAGAACGGATAATTTAAAAGTTACAAGAGTTGCAACTTTTCTATCGTAATACTTCGTCCGATAGTCAATTCTGTTGTATCGAAAACAGCATGTTGAAAATCAAGATAACAACTTCACAAACTGCATCGATATCTGTGTATGAGAATTAAGCTTTCTATATCGTTACAACGACAAATCTCATGGGTTTTCGGTGTTTTCAGAATATTGGTAACCATTGTTCTAATTTTGATGTTTTCTCGATGAAGCATCACCGAAATTCGGAGAAACCATCGAGATCGATTCACGGGTCCACCATCCACATGATGAGAGATTCAGCTTAAAATCACTTGATCGAGAAGAAAATACGAAAATCTATGGAAAGAGTGAGATTACATTAGAATTTTCTAAATCGAGCACACAGCATCGGCCGGCGATAATCAAAGTCAGTGGATCAATTGTATGCAGAATACCGTAGAAGAGTGATTGACATATCGGCTACAGTCCTGGCCATGAAGTCGCATTATTGAATCTAATTGAATTAGATTTCAACTGACGTAAGGGCGGAAAAAGAAACTACCGATCGCTGGTATCGAAAAGTTCGTGCGAAGAACATTAAGAAAATAATGTGCGATGAGGCAAGTTGAGTGCAGACATAAAGGTTACGAACATAACCAATTACTAAAAAACGTCACGTTAAATTTCTGTACTGACTTCCACAGGTTCTTCAACTAAGTATGAACACTTCCATGATGGTATTGTGACAAGACACGGGTCAGAAATTGTAATGAGGTCTAGCTGAATTGATCACGAGTCTGGTAACCCTTTTAAGTCCAACGGTCTTTGATTGTTGACGAGATATAGAGGAAGCAAGCCACTGTATAATTTTCGAAACATTGATTTTTTTCTTACATATTTCAAAAGATACATTTATTGGGAATGTTGGCTGAAGGTTTCAGAGAAATCCATAGAATTGGATAAGTGCAAGTTAGTTTCTGACGTGGACATTTGTATGATCCGAATCGATGAAGTATATGTGACGTTTTGCAAGAAAAGTTCTGCTTCTACTTTCTTGAACTCTCTTTCTTCGCTCGAAGATTTTTAGATTTTCAATGCTACCGATGGAGTTTGGCCCGCTTCATCATGATTCTAAACACATGCCTATCTGCGCTGTGCCCGTGTGGCCCGAAAACTTTGAGCCCGTTTTTCTCAAGAAAACATTTTTAAACCTCGGTGACAATAAGTCCGAATATCTATGCATCATTTTGTTCAGAGAACTCGTCTATATATAGCCTCCGCCAGTTTTTATCCGCGATCTAAAAAAAAGTTCAAATACGAAGAAGAAAATAAAGTCTACCATTCTGTTTTATTTTGTTGAACTTGTCGTCCTGCGTGGTGTCATAGTCATTAATGGTAAAATGATAAATAATTCTCATTTTTCGATTACGAATGCACCGTATGAACCGAGTACTGCCAAACAGAAAATGATTAAATGATTGTTACAAAATTTTCTTATCCAATACTTATATCCGCAAGCTGTGTTGAATATTTCAGATAGATATTATGATAACTTTCTTTCAAAAAGTTCGCAGAAATACCTTAACATTACAGCCCGGTACCAGTGGCTTGCTCGCTTAAAGGGACTGAGTCACCTGAAAATTCATTTACGAATTAGTTTTTCCGATCTTCGTACAGTATTTTACCTGGGTACCAAATTCTAGACCGCTATTTTCACAAATAAAAAGTGATAAGCATTTCAGTACACTTGTGAATATAAAAAAATTATTCTTTTTTCACAACTGAACTCAAATGCTCAGAAGTTTTTTATTTTTCAAATTACGATCTAAAATTAGGTACGTAGGTAGTAAACAGTATGAAGATTCGAAGAATTTTGTAACTCGATTTTTCTCGTAATATTTTCCAGCATCCATTTATCAAGAAACGTGATTAGGTCGAGATATTTAATTTCTGGAAACTGTTCTTCCCTCAGACCGATACCACTAATAACCCGACTGTTATCAGTCAATGTCACTCAACTGTTTTCAGTTCGCCCAAGACTTTTTTTATTTCCAGTTTGGCCGCGATCTCGCAAAAATAGAAATGTTATGGCGGATCCAGCGCTTGCGACCAAAAATTAAACCGTAACTTTGCGGCAGCTAGAAAGTAACCACTCTCCGACCGTATTATAGTTACTTCTAATAAATACCGATGGCACCTCATCATTATTATCGCGCCGCGTTGCATCACGTGTACGCTCGACAGTTTTTACACTAAATATTTCGAAGACGTCACAATGACAGCGGCCATTCTAACCGTCTTGTGATTATTTTTATGTTAATGTGATACAGTTTTAGTGTGCAACCGGAATGAGAAATACATTTTCGGGCGATACAATAAAATGACAGTGACGTCGCAGTGACATTAACGGGAATTCGTGGATTACGTCTAGCGAAATAGAACTTGGATTTTTTGGATGATACAATAGAAGCTAAATCTCTAATAAATAAAATCATAATAAATCAAACAACAAGCAAACAACAACCAATTACCCAACCAACCAAACAGCAACGACACATTTTATACTGTTGGTATGCATCGATTTTTTTCTGATTTTTTTTCTCGTTTTCAGTTTATTTTCCTTTCAAAGTTAGACAAAATAACCCGCAATATCAAGTAAAACAGAAAAAGGAAATAGAAATCGTAAGAACGCTAGAGAAGCGAATTATACCAACCTTTCTAAGTCGTTTCCCGACAAAAAATGTTTGTTCGCTTGTCATAACTTTCGGACCGAAGGACTCAACCAACCTTAGATTCCGGCGTCTTATTTTGTTCGTAATAGGCACAATTGCGGTGATTTGAAATGCGACGTAAAGTAATTATGGTAACCTATTATTCACCGGTTTTTCACCAAACTCGATTTTTTCACGTTATTTGCCACAATGTTTGGGGAGCACATAGAAAAAATCTCACTTTCACACCGGAATAAGCTCTCTTACGAAGAAAATGGGACATCACAATTGAAGATCCGTTGATTCGTACGGTCCGAAAACTAAGACAAGTGAAGGATTTTGAGATAAATCTTGCAGCGTTTGGATGTCCTACATGACTCTGGAAAATTCCGTATTTTATGTAAAAATAGGTATTCCATGACGATTAATTAGAATTTAGATAGAAATGAATAATGTCACCAAAAAAAAATGTTTTCCTCATTTGTTTCAAGGACTCAGCTCCCTCAATTCAATTTATTTTCAGTTCTCCGAATATTTTTAAGCGCTTTACTGTTGATAGCTACTTCAATAATTAAAATAATTGTTGCACATCCCAAACCTATTCCAAGAATTACGAATGCAAAGCCCAAGTTTGCCAGAGTTATCACTTTCACCTCCGGTTCCTCCTCTTGGTTCTCGTAGGATCTGATTATATTCAATTCGCTGTCGCGCTCTCTGCTGTAAAGAACTTCCACGATACCAGCAGCCACAGCTCTCCCAAAAATCACATTGACCCGTTCTTCGAGGGGCCAATCTCGTCGAATGAGATAAACCCCATTGATAACGCCCATAGTTTCACGGGACAAGTGTAACCGGAATCGAGCTGCTCCGGAAATGATGCTGACGACGATGTTTACACAAGCAGCTTTGGCGTCGTAGACCAGTGGACAGAAGCCGTCCGTTGCAACGTAACGCCCCTCGAACGCAGATTCGTTGAAAAACACTTGGTACTCCGGCTGGCCATATATCGTGTGATACGACCGAACGAGGTCTTCAATGCTATTGACGACTGGTAGGCGCACATCTTTCGTCAGTAACGATGCCAATTTTCCTTGATAAATTCCTTGAATGGTTACCACAAATATGAATAAGGCACACAGATAAATCCTTGGAGCCACCTTATCGGGTATTTTGCGAAGTGCTGCATTGCACAATAAGAGTACCATATCCAGAATTGCCACGACCAGTGGTTTGCCTAGCCAAAGTTTGAAGAACAATAACGTCAACACGAATACCACGACTACACCGAAACGTGAACTTCTGTCGAGGACAGAAATGATCTTGTTGAGCTGCGATTTGTAGCCAGGATACTGAGTAGCAACAGCTAGATAGAATTGGTGAACTGGATAGGTCGTTTCGAAACGTCCGACCATGTGTTGAACGAAAATATTAAAACAAATGTCACTGATTCCATGACGGATCTCTGCCGCAATGCCGAACGTCCTTGTAGTATTGTATAATATTGGACGAGGGTTCCAGCGTTCTCGCAGCAACTTCCACGTTGCGTTGAGGGAAGTCATAAGAATCTGAGCGGTGATGTTCTGTACCCGGTCGAGAAGAAGTGGTTTTTTGTCGGGATCGGTATACCACCACTTCTCCATACCCATGACAGACGCGCGGACTTCATAGCCACCAAGATCTATCGTTTTGTCATAATCCAGTCCGTCACACCGTGACTCATCCTCACGATATTTCCGTACGAACAAGGTCCAAATGTGACCGTCCACCCCTTTGTAAGTATTCTCTTGCTGCCACGGGGCGGGTGCTTTACCCGCGTAGGGATTAAACGTGTAAATCAGCTGACTTCTCGTTCGGTGAAAACACAAGAATTTCGCATTCAGTAGATTCATCTTCCACGCTTCCCACAATGTTTCATAAGCCTTTAAACATCCGTTTCCCTCTACGGGCAAGTCAATCAAGAGAAAGGAAGCCATGTGGTTCCACCATTTCGACTGCCTAACTTGTGTGAGAGTTCTTACCAGATTGCTTGAATTAGTTACTGTGATCACGAAAACCTGGAGTTTGTATCGTGATCCACGGTCGATTGGATCATGGGACTTTGATGTTAAAGCCTCGTCGATCAATGTCACTGATATAACAGCGTCTCTTGATGATATCCTTGTCATGATTCTCCCAGCCATCGGTCCAGCAAGTCCCACGGTACTGGAATGATTTGTGTAACATGCCGCCAAGATGTCGATCTGAAAAACGAATGATTAGTCATGACTATGCATTGTACGTGTATAGCATACTCATCAGCCTGCCCCCCCCCCCCCCCCACATACCGACGCTTCGACGAGTCTTGATTCCTCCAGTTTGGAGGTATTGATGATCAATCCGGCCAGACATATTTTCGCGATGAATGTCGGAATAAAAACGATAAATGTTGCTAGGTTCATCGAGAAAAATGGTCTTCCACGGGTGTCAACGAGGATCAAGCTGCACTTGACTGAAGAGACTGCGGCATGTGAGAACCGTTCTATTCAACGGCTGGATGTCGAATAACCAAATTATTTCCAGCAGTGTGTCCATATCCCCGTATTTTTCACATGTCAACGTAGTATCTGACTTCGGGTCGATATTCATTTGCGAGAAACGTAGCAAGCTGTTATTTTTTCTCGGGCGATAACGCATCAACTCGATCCAGGAGACACCCCTTCGTTCTTCTTCTCACTCTTCGACACGTATCGTCTCTCTAAAACAGCCCTGACCGCCTTATTCCATTAGAGCGTTATTGTGTTTATCCGTAAATTATATATGAACAACAGACTTTTTTTGCAAGCGCTGGGGTTGATGAGACGTCCTAACACGCCCTCGTGGTAGTGACGCAATTCAATCATTATCTCTCGTGTCATGACGCTTCAACTCGATCGAGGAGACACTCGTTCCTTTTTTTTTCCTCTTCATTAGAGCGTTATTGGGTTTATCCATAAATTATACATGTACAATAGACTTTTTCCATGGTTAACCGACCATGGAAGCCACTGAACATTTTTTTAAACTCTTACAAAACTGCTAAATATTCAATACTTGAATATTTATGGGATGGGATGCCCTAATACGCCCTGATGGTGGTAACTCAATCGATGAAGCACATCAGCTTGACACTATCCCATGCTGTGGGCTCTTTCGGGACTCCAACGATATTATTCCTGTCACCGAATTATCTTCTCAAATGTTTTGTTCTCGCAATAATATACTCATCACAGTCATGAATCGCTATGATGATGTTACTTTCCACGTGTACCTTTAAAAAACATGTTCTCTGAAAAAAATCCACAAATATGGAGTAAAATTTTAATATGAAGCAAAGTTCGAGTAATTAGTGTTGTTTTAAATCGTTTTACACAATGATGCCATTTCGCGTGTCGTTTATTCATACTTCCTGACAAAAATTACCAATTTTTATAGTGCAATTGTAACAACCAATGACAAGTGTCGAGGAAAATGAGGAAGTAAATGGGGGAATATCGAAAAAACCCTCTTATGCATTTTAAACTTCTATCATTACCCTAAGCGTGAGCGCGATTATCGCACTATAGTGACATATATAGTCGATCAAAGCTATTGAAGTTATAAAGCTATAAAGTCCGGGTGAGGGACGGAATACGGATTGGCTGGAAAAAAATTGCAGAATGAAGACCGTCAAACTTAACCTTTGTTATCCTCTGCGACGGGATAGCAGTGTACAAGCGCCGAATTTTAGCAAAGTAGCCAAACGCTTTTGCGAAAATTCAAACTCTTTAAGCGGAGCTAAGATTTTGTACATTTTCTCCGATTGTCAACAAAAATTATTTGAATGAGTTCTTTTCGCAAGTTAATTTCGCAACATAATTATTTAGAAAACGGAGAGTTGCGTAGACTGTTACGTGCGGAGTAAAAACTAATTGTAACTTGTTTTTTCCTAAGTAAAGGCCAATTGTGTCCTCGATTCAATTTGATGTGCTTCGCTTTTCAGCATGAAAATTGAATCCACGCTTCCGCCAGAGAGTATCAGGCCACTTGACGTTCGCAGTATAAAAAACTGGTTGCGACTTTGAAAGATCATAGCTCCGTCGAAAGTCACGCGTTATTATTGAAGGGATAAAAACTATTTCAGGTAGGAACTGAAATCCAAATAATTTGTCTGATCGTTAAGTCCTTTTCAGGTACAACGATACATCTTTTTCACCATGGCCAAAAAATTATCTTGCAAATGTAATTCATTTTTGTGCAGACCTTGATCGATTTGTGCCGATATTAATACCACCCTGCTCTCGTATGATGCAAATCCGTATGATGAAGTTCAAACTGAATTTTCCATATTCCAAAATTACAGCGAACAACATATCGGGCAACGAATTTGTTGTATCATTTTTTATTTTCACATCCTCATTGAGGAAACGTATAATTGATATACATTATTATGTATTCTACATAATTATATATTAATTATGTCATTGATACATATATAACATATATAATTATAAATAAATACAATCACATATTAGTATTATTGCAAGTATTGGACGAGTATTATTTGAAACTAGCTTTTACCCACGACATCGTCCGCACAGGCGTTTCGGACATAAACCGACGACTTAACGATTGATTTATTTTCATTATTTCATTAATTATTATTTTTTACTCCCGGCTGATAACGGGAGTTAAGGTAAACGGCCCAGTTACTGACACTTTGAGAGGAGCGTCGTCGGATTCCGACTATTCATTGACGCGTGATATAGCTAAAATGAAAACTAAAGGTTTTAACACGTGCGTTGAGGCCCCCTGAATGAGATTTACCTATTAAACAAGTAAAATTATTAATATTCATTAATATAATACTTGTTTTAATATCGCTTCTCTGCTGCCGGGGTTTCTGATACTAGAGAAACATCCATGTCGTAGTTTGTGACACCTACGTGTACCCGATTTATGACCCCCTTGGCGCAATTCATGACCCCTATGCGTACTCACTTCCTGACCCTTCCGAATATCCCCATGAAAACGGGTTAAATTGAAATATATGTCATTTCACGGACACACATATATATAAACGAGTATAAGCAGCAAAAAACATTTAATTAGTGCACAACTATTTTATTTTCTGTACATATATAAAAAAAATTTTAATTAAAAGCAAAAAATGGTTATAAAAATTACTTTCGAAACCGTTTCTTCTTTACACCCAAAATATGTAAAATAAAGGACACAATAATACATATTTCACTTTCTTATTGAAAAAGCTATTCTCAGGTAACAAGTCGAGGATCAACAACTGCAACGTAACCTAAATTATGTGACGTAGTTATTGACACTATGGATTTAACGAAATATCTAACCAAAAGTTAAATTATTTTTTATCTCATCGACAGTGTGGTTCATGCTGAATATGTCGATACCATTTTTATGTCGTTTTATACTTACAGTACGAACAAATTTTTCGTTTTTCGTAGGTCGTCGCACTTGGTATCAGCGTCTAGCACGGCCGCTGCAGAGCCATTGAGACGCGTGTTACCCTGTTCACTGGTCAATTACTATTTTAAAATATTTCATGAAAAAAGTGTGTTTGTCCGATAATTCAAAGTGAAAAACGCCCTTTAGTTAGCCGATGATTTAATTATTATTCGACAAAAACTGTATTTATGGCAGTTAAAACTTCTCCTTCTTAGACGTCTGCTGTGACAGCCTGTTGGTGTGAAATTTCCGCGTGCTTTGCATCATGGCTATGGACTATATCGCCGATTGCGAAAGAGGCAGTGCTATTGGCACTCGATGCGCCGCGAGAGAGAACGTGCGAGAAAGAGTCCATCGTTTTAACCGCGAAACAGGACTCAATGGGAATTTATCGTGCGTTATGCATTGTGTTGTTCGGGTGATTCCAGAAAATTCGTAATTAATCGTACGATAATGAAGAATTGTTGTCTCGCTCGATCAACCTCTGTTATAGGTGCAAAAAACATGACTGAGATATAGAGCGAAATTTTTTAATTTCAAAAATAACATTTTCAAAGATTTTTTAGGTTTTTCTGTCCAAGATTGCTTTGACACGAAGCCCAAAAATACGCGAATATGTTGAGAAATTAAATAAACATAATAAATAGTAAATTACGCGCGAAATTTTTTGGTCGCAACGATCGTCCCAAATGCCAATGCGTAGATAGTCTTGATTAGCTAATTTATTGAAATTTAATTGATAATTGAATAATCGGAATTCGCCATGATTCACTGGGATCAGGAGCTCGGCTATCCGCATGATTCAATTTTATCCACTCTAACAAGTGACTTATACGTCCGTCTTCCATGGAATCTCCGCGGACGGCTGCCTCGATTCCGTTGTTCAAATCGAGCGGAACGTAATCGCTCGCCGAAGGCTTCCAATACTTTAAGCCCGCTGAATTGAGTAATAGTACATTATGACACTAGTACGAAAAATGTTTTTCTGACGAGTGTGAGTTTGCAGGACGAGCCGAAGGCGAGTGTTGCAATCACACGAGTCCAGAAAACGTTTTTCATACAAGTATCGTACGAATTTTTATGTCACAAGGTCCGTAAATGCGGTTTGTCGCGAACGAAGAGAGCGTAAAACCGCACTTTTACGCACAGCGTGTCATAAATAATTTATTTGCCTATCGACGCTGTAATATCCAACAATCTCCGGTTCAGACACTAGGTTTCAAGAATGTTTCATTAATTCAAGAAGCAAGCCAAGCAAGTATTTTATCAATCGTAATCCGAAATTTTCTTTTTATCGCGTTATCGATATTATATCAATGATATAAAATAATCGCGAATTAATTTTCGCCACTTAATCATCGACGATGCAAGTCCACACTGGAGTTAAAAATCCGCACGCCTGAGACCGCGTGCAGTCCATACCGCAGCAAATACCGGAAACGTTATATATATTCTGTGTCACTGGATCGGCCCGTGGACGACTATGGATATAACGACTAAAATCATCAACTATCAACGAATTGTTGTATATACGAATCTATCGCACAAAAGAATCGCTGCAAGATGGTAACTCCCATCAGGGAAAGGGAATTCCCGGGACGAGATCTGGGTACTGAAACCTATCACGTGCTTTGTTGGAGCGCATTTCGAACCAATTACGCACCACTTCTGCAACACGAGCGTGACTCCCAATGATATGTAGGGAGAGAAACAACTTTCAATATCTCGCTCCTTCTCTCTCTCTCTCTCTCTCTCTCTCGGAACACGTTTTCGCTGACTTCGGCCCGGCAGTGCGCGTTCCAGTTATAGATACATTTCAGTGGTGACATGAAATCCGAATGCGGAACGAGTGGGAAATATGAGCGACTGTGCTCGTCTATTGGCTGAATAATTTCATTCGCTTGCCCTCCATATTCCCCATATTTGGTGAGAATTCGGAGAGTGACAGAAAACACTGTAACGGTTGCGATCCCCTACCATCGATCGCGGGGCCAGCGCCGTTACATATTTCGGCAATCGGTCGAAATCAAAATTCGATTGTGGGATTTCGGCGTCATGCGAAATTCAAAGGGATCGTTCGAGGAGTTGCTCGGCGCCCGTCGGCGAGGGTACATGGCTCCAAAATTATATATCTGTGTGTATTAGTGTCAAACCGAATCGGTTGACACTGTAACGTCGTTTATTTATTATGCCCTGTAATATTCGATATGTCCGTGTTAATTTATTCGTCTGTGTATTTATTTAATTGTTCGTCTTGTGGGATCGACCGGCATTACCAGTGGACTATGATTTATGGACTGAACGGAAAAACCGTAAAAGACTGTGTAACGAGTAATAACTGCGATATAAAGTGAACAATATAACATGAAACGTGAACTAAAATAATGCATGAACATGAATGAAAGGAAAATGTGATAAACTAAAAGGAAAATTAATTGAACGAAATCAAATGAAATATAAAACGTGAAATGAATTGAATCGATGACAAACGATCGAAATATCAAAAAATGCGATAATTAATTTGAAACGATAAATCTAATGTAACTGAAATTTCTAATGATGTATTGTGGTATAACGACTTGGCGGTAACATGTAAATGGACAATGAATAAGGACGGTGATGGAATGCGAGAATAATAGATGATCGAGAATACAGAGGATTACGTGTGTTTATGTTTGATGAGTGTGATTTGGACGAGTGTATCAATACGATGAGCGGATGAAATATATAATAGTACGAATGGAACTGGTGATTGAAAGTTGACAGCTCGTACGAATAATAACTTAAGGTAAAAGCGTCGATAAGGATGAATGTGAATAACGTGAGTAAATGCTTGAAATAAAATAAAATGCCATTGATGTGAATAAGTGATTTATCAAACGAATAATAATAAATAATACGTCGCCACGAATCAAAATTAAACAGAATTGCAAAGTTAAACTCAATTATAAACAAATGTTAAATTATTACCCTACAACATCGACCCCACTCCGGTCCGAATTAAAGAAAATAAACTGAAACGAACTAACAGAGCAGAAGTTTCGTTACAACACGTTCGGCGTTTCTTCGATTATTATAATTGTGGTGGTAATCCGAGCAATGATAAAAGATAACGTTCCGTGTCCTTTGGAAAAACTTAGATCAATATAAAACTGTATTAAACTTTATTATATTTAAATGCAAAAATTATTCCGTCGCAGCTTCTTGACGTCGATGTTTTTAGGTCCTGGTAAAAATGGACTTAAAAGTTCAAAGTTAATTCATGGCAGATTCAATAAACGTAGTTTATTAACAAATTGTATCTGTAATTTTTTTTTTCAAGTCAAAAGAATCATCAACTTTGTACGTAATAAGATCTTTTGATGGAAGAAGGCGCAGAGAAATGTATGATGATAGAATTCGAACGACGACGAACAATGTGCCACCGCGAGTATGAGACTCCGCAATTCGTAGTATTCCGTCAAATACAGTCGCTCGTCGTTATAAAAATTAATGCGATCTCTCGTCGAATGAAGTATCCAGTGCAGGTCTTCACGGTTCGTTAATAACGATTGTTACTCGAACTTATCCGGTTTCTTCTAAGTAAGACGGCGGTATGAATGCGTATTCGGATTCGGGCGATACTTCTTCTGTGATCATCTCACCGTTCCGTATTTGCTCAAATCTATAGATCGTTTCGTCGCAATCATTGACAACGGTTCTTGTGACGTGATCCAAAAACTCCCGACACTTCATCACGCACTCTACGGGATTCCAGAATTCCTGGAATCAGTGAAATTTCGATTTTCACAGTAAGAAATTGATATATTCGTTGAACGATGGTTGTAACAACGACAAGTACAACCTGCGACATCTTGACGATTTCGTTGAGGCTGAAGGTCTTCAAACGACTAACAATCCCGTCATCGTCTCGGAAACCGCACACAATTTTCGCATCGTTGACGAGAAAGCTTTGGGCCCACCAGTAAGGAAGCTTATATTTTAGAAAATTTCTGTGCTGTCTCTCGCTTGAAAATTCCCGGTTGGTCTTGAGCTCCACAAATTGCAGATTATTCAGAGGCAACGGATCTTTCAGCGCTACCCGAGAATTAAGTCCGTCCACGCCAGCGGAAAATAGGATCGAATGGTTGCCAAAGTTGCGACGGAATACGCATCGAAACTCAGCAGGCTCGACAACAGGCCTTGAAGTATCTGGATCCTTACAGGGATCCTCTGGTACAGAAATAATTTGGTGTGACATTTTTTTTCAACTGCGGTATATAAATTAACTTGTACCTGATAACATGTATTGCTCGAATTTAAAGCCCCATGAGAAATATTTTTGATCGATTATCGCTTTGGATTCAATCTCATCCAAGGTTTTGAAGCGACACATGTATATAGTTCCTTTCCACTTCGCAGCGCATACAATCGAGCCGAAACGAGGAAGCAATACAGAACTCAGTACTTTAGCCGAACATACGAATTTCGGTTCTATCCTGGAATTATCAATAATAATTTACCATCATTAGACTGGAATTCATCGACATTCATTTTATTATGGATCATTCTTATGTTGTACTGCTAACTTTTCGCTAAGGCAATCGATAACATTCTTCTGTTTCGGTAAATTATTGATCGAAATAAAAACAATAATCATAATTCTTTTAATTTCAAAAATAACATTTTTAAAGATTTTCTCGGTTTCTTCATTCCAGATTACGCCGACATAAAGCCGAAAAATGTTGGCATCCAATTGTTCGCAAATACGACAGCTGGATCGCGAATATCCTGATAAATTGAACAAAGATTAAAAAATCGTAAATTACGCGCAAAACTATTTAGTCGAAAACAATTGCCCCAAATGCCCATGCTTAGATGGAGTCTTCATTAGCTATGGATAATTGAAACTTGCCATGATTCGCTGTTACCGGGAGCTCGGATATCCGCATGATTCAATTTTATCCACTCTAACAAGTGATTCATACGTCCGTCTTCCGTGGAAGCTATGCGGACGGCTGAATCGATTCCTTTGTTCAAATCTAGCCGAACGTAATCACTCGGCGGAGGCTTCCAATACATCAAACGCGACGAATTGGGCAAATAATTTCTTTGCTCATCGACGCTGTAATATCCAACGATCTCCGGTTCAGACACTAGATTTCTCAGTTGGCTTTCCCATTCCGTTGAAAAAATATTATCACGACCGTACGACATCATTCGTTAATTTTATACGTAAACTAAATAAGTATTTTTCAATCGTAATTCAAAAATGTCCTCTGTTCGCGATATCGATATAATATCAATATGAAATAGTCGCAAATCAATTTGCACCGCTTGATCATCGACGATGCACGTCTACACTGGAGCTAAAAATCCGCACGACTAAAACCGCGGCTGCAGTGCATATCGCAGCAGATAGCGGAAATCTTGAATATATCTCGCGTTGCTGCATCCGTTTGGCGATGAGTCACATGAAAGATATTTTTTTGCGTCATGTGGATTGTTGTATATACTCATACAGAGCACAAAATGACATCGACATATACATATGGACTGATAATTCTTCGAAGAAAACTGTAATCGCAATAGAAAGAGAGGTTCAGAGGCACCCATAGTCTCCTCTCATTCTATTGCGATTACTCTTTTTCACGCGGCAACATCGGTCGATACGTATGTGTCAATAGACTCGTTTTTAGAAAAAACAATTTTCCCGAAATTCTCCACATTTGAAGTAGATGCTATAACAAGACTCCTGTCCAAATTTAAGCTCATTCGGACCATTCTAAGGGGTTCCACCGCGATGAGATCGATCACGTCTTTCTTTCGAATTGAACCCATTTTCAGACGTTTTTAATTATTTTTATTAATTTTAAAAAAATGTCATCGAGGTACCCATTTTTTTCTATTTGAAGGGAACGTAATACAATCGATTGCACTTAGTGTTACGTCCTAACTACGGATATAATAAAATATCCGCTCGGACGCAACCCAGCTTTTGACCTCACTTTTGAGTCAGGGTTTTACCCCTTTACTCGGGGACCGAGGTCTAGCCTAATCACGATCGAAATGTATGAACCTCTCGGTTTTTACTTGTTTTCCCTTGCCGGTGGTGCGGTCTGGATGGCTGCGGATGGTTGCCGTTGCAGTGACTCGTCCTTCGACCTCTAGTATAACTTTCCTACTGTAAAAGGGCAGGTTGGTCGAAGGAAAGTTCGGAATGTCAGATTTGGGACGCACACACAATCATTTGTATTTTCACGTGTAAGGTGTTTAGGTATACAGTTCAGCTCGGTTAACATTAATTGTTACACAGTTCACAGTTTCACAATGTTCGTAGGCGCAAAAATGTCAGGTTCAAAGCGTTGTTATAATTATTGTTTTAATGGCTATTGTCGATCGGGTTGAATCTTATTCAAGATTGTGGGCGTATTATCTCGTTTTCGGTTATCTCCATTGCCCTCCTTTGGGCTTTAATTATTTAGATTCTACGCTGGACTCTACGGTCTCTTCAGCGTATGTATTTATTTATTCATGAGGGCACTTGGTCCCTGATTATTCTTTATTTATTTAATATTTATTAAATTTATTAATATTTATAACGCGGACGTATTTATTTATTGGTTCTCAGTTTATTTAATTTGTAAGTATTTTTAGTCACGCGGTTAAATTTATATTTCAATATTATTCAACTCTACCTGACTGTACAAAGTGTCAGGTGGTTTCAAAAGAATCTACGACCGATCGCGTAAACGTGCCTAAGTCCCAACCGTAAATGAAACGGTGGAATCAAAGAGTCGAAGTCCGAACGCGAAAAGGATTCTAAGTCCAAACCGAAGAAATAATAATCGGTGGACACAAAAATATTCTAAGTCCGTTTGGGCAGAGTAACGGTACTTATTTGCGTCGCGGGGACGACTGTCGTGGACGTATTACATTTTTAAACTGAGACACTCTCATTCGGGGGAAAAAGGGTGGACGTTAAAGAGAAAAAAAAACGTTTCGACAACCAGGTGGCTGTTCCGAGCAGGGAAACTCGTAAAATCGCGCAAAGAAGGATGCGTGTGCCTCATAACCTGTGAAGGAAAGAGGGGTAGAGCGCACCACTCGTATCGGGTGGGAGTGACCCCGATAGGGCGCGGGCACGAGTGCGTGGTGGAGGAGAAAAAGGGAGAACGCACCTCGAAAGGATTTCCGCGGCATCGAAACGCGTTGCCATCCATCGGGCCATTCCTTATTTAATTTATTGTATTTACGAAAAAATGCGGGGACGTAACATCAGTTTCGATGGCTGGATACTTATATTGGCCGAGTGCGGCGCTTTTTACTGGGAAAATGATTTTCTCACGTGTTAATCAAAGGCGAAATCGATTTCATCGCGGCGGAACCTCTTAGAATGGTCGAATTGAGCTCAAATTTGGACAGGAGTCTTGTTAAAGCATCTACTTCAAACGTGGAGAATTTCGGGAGAATTTTTTTTCCTAAAAACCAGTCTAATGTGTCAATGTTCGGTGGCCACTTCTTTGCCCGACTGTACGAAATCAGGAAGAGATGCCCCTTTAAGGCCCGTTCAGACGGACGGATGCGGAGCGGTTATTAAGCTACAACGGATATAATATATATCGTATATATTATATACAGTGCCGTTTAAAAACCACTTCGCATACGCTAGTCTAAACGGGCCTTTAAGCTCTCTCTCTCGAAACGCGGCATCCAGCCTGGCAGTGCGCGTTCCAGTTATACATTCATTTCAATGGTGACGTCCAATCCGAATGCTGAACGAGTGGGAAATATACGCGACTGTGCTCGTTCATTGGCCGAATAATTGCATTTGCTTGTGTTTCGTGTTCCTCGGATTTTCCATCTTTCGATGAGAATTCGGGGAATGACGGAAATCACGTTCGGCGTTTCTTCGATTATTATGATTGTGGTGGGAATCCAGGGAATGATTAAAGGAAACGTTCCACGTCCTTTTGTAAAACTTAGATCAATATAAAACTGTAATAAACTTTATTATATTTAAATGCAAAAATTATTTCGTCACGGCCTCTCGAAGCCGACGTTTTTACGTGCTGTAAAAATGGACTTGAAAGTTCAAAGTAAATTCATGGCAGATTTAATAAACCTAGTTTATTAACAAATTGTACCTGTATTTTGTTTCAGGTCAAAATAATCAACTTTGTACGTAATAAGATCTTTCGATGGATGAAGCCGCAGAGAAATTGATGATGATAGAATTCGAACGACGAAAAACATGCCACCGCGAGTATGATACTTCGCGATTCGTAGTATCTCATCAAATACAGCCGTTTGTCGATGTAAAAGTTAATGTGATCTATCGCCGAATGCAGTATCCAGTGCAGGTTGTTACCGTTCGTCTCTAACGATTGTTTCTCGTACTCATCCGGTTTCTTCCAAGTAAGACCGTGGTATGAATGCGTATTCAGATTCGGGCGATACTTCTTCTGTGATAATCTCACCGTCCAGTATTTGCTCAAATAGATAGATCGTTTCGTCGCAATCATTGACAACGGTTCTTGTGACATGATCCAAAAACTCCCGACACCTCATCACGCAATCTACGGGATTCCAAAATTCCTGGAATCATTGAAATTTCAATTTTCACAGTAAAAAATTGATATACTCGTTGGACGATGGTTGTAACAACGACAAGGACAACCTACGACATCTCGACGATTTCGTTAAGACCGAAGGTCCGCAAACGATCAACAATCCCTCCATTGTCTCGCAAACCGCACACAATTTTTGCATTGTTGACGAGAAAGCTTTGAGCCCACCAATTTTTAAGCTTAAATTTTCGAAAATTTTTGTACTGATTGGCGGTAAAAAATGTCAGGTTTATCTTGAGCTCGACAAATCGCAGATCATTCAGAGGCAGCGGATCTTTCAGCGCTACCCGAGAATCCAGTCCATTCATTTCAGCGGAATATAGAATCGAATGTTTGCCAAAGCGGCGATGGAATAAGCATCGAAATCGAGGGGACTCGACGACAGGCTTTGAAGTGTCTGGATCTTCGCAGGGATCGTCTGGTACACAAATTATTTGCTGTGAAATTTTTTTTTCAACTTCGATATAGAAATTATTTTACCTGATAACATGTATTGCTTGAATTTTGAGACCCATGCCGTATATTTTTTATCCAGCGTCGCTATGAACTCTTTTTCATTCGGGGTACAGAAGCGACACATGTATATAGTTCCTTTCCATTTCGCAGCGCATACAATCCAGCTGAATTTATGACACATTACAGCATTCAGTAGTTTAGCGGAACATACAAATTTCGGTTCTATCCTGGAATTATCAATAATAATTTACCATCATTAGACTATGGAATTCATCGAAATTCATTTTCTTATGGTCCATTCCTATGTTGTACTGCAAACTTTTAACTAAAGTAATTAATAACATTTTTCGGATTCGTTAAATTATTGATTGAAATGAAAAAAATAATCTCAATTTTTTTAATTTGAAAAACAACATTTTCAAAGATTTTCTAGGTTTCTCTGTTCAAGATTGCTTTAAGGGGTTATATACAGTTGTGATGGATGAAAAAAGTAATTTTTTTATTGTTGCATATTCTTTAAGTATATACTCTCGAGAATACTCTCACGAAATTTCATAACGATCGGAGTATTAGAACCGAAGTTATAGCTATTTATAGCGCACTACCTGCACAGCGGGCGGAACAAACTTGAAACTTTAAACGCGATTATCTCAAAACGATGTTTTCAAAATCGGTAATCAAGATTTCTCAAAAACGGCTGAACCGATCAGTCTCAAATTTTAACACAACTTTTTTAACTAGATTTTTTAGTAATTAATCGAAGATTTTTCTTCTCCGATAAATATTTTCCATTTTATAAACAATTTAAGGCTTAAATTTTCGTTCAAAATCGAGTCTTTTATTTTGAGAAGTCGCCATTTTGTCAAAAATTATTTTTTCGCTAATTCCTTCGATTAAATACTAGATAATGTATTATATTAACGAAATTTATTTGGTTTTTTCATTTCAGATAATCCGGTCCAGAGATATCGTGATCACCGCAAAATTGGTTTTTTTTGCGGAGCTCTAGGAGATCGGCGATAGCAACATTCGCGATGATTATTTTTACAAATAAAAAATATGTAAATATATTATAAGGTTATTATAATATGTACACAAATTTTCAAATTAATAAATTGAATAGTCTGCGCGAAAAAAATTCTTGAAAATCCGTCTTTTTAAAGCCTTCTAACTGTATGTAAGCCCTTAACGTGACGCCCAAAAATACGCGAAAATGTTGAGAAATTAAACAAAGATAAAAAATAGTAAATTACGCCCGAAACTTTTTGGTCACAACGATCACCCCAAATGCCAATGCGTAGATAAAGTCTTGATTAGCTTAATAATTGAAATTTAGTTAATAATAAAATAATCGGAACTTGCCATGATTCAATGGTATCGGGAGCTCGGATATCCGCATGATTCAATTTTATCCACTCTAACAAGTGACTTATACCGCTTTTTTCGATGGGATCTGTGCGGACGGTTGAGGACTCGATTCCTTTGTTCAAATCGAGCCAAACGTTATGGCTCGGCAGAGGTTTCTAATACTTCAAACTCGACGAATTGGGCAAATAATTTCTCTGCCCATCGACGCTGTAATATCCAACAATCTTCGGTTCAGATACTAGATTTCTCAGTCGATGTTCCTATTCCATTGAAAAATTATTATCACGGCCGTACATCATTCGTTAATTTTACTATTAGCAAGCTAAACAAATATATTTTCAATCGTAATTCAAAAATTTTCTCTGTTCGCGTTATCGATATAATATCAATATGAAATAATCGCAAATTAATTTTCCCCGCTTGATCATCGAGGATGCAAGCCTTCACGGGAGTTAAAAATCCGCACGCGTAAGACCGCGGCTGTCCATATCGCAGCAGACAGCGGAAGCCTTGAACATATTCTGCGTCGCTGGATCCGTTTGTCGATGACTAACGTAAAAAATATTCTTTTGCGATAAGTGGGCTGTTGTATATGATGTGTTCCATGGCTAACTGCACGGTGGAAACCCGACAGGTCTTCGATTTGAATTTTAAAAAATGTTCTTAAAGTAGGGTAAGATGGGATTAAATCGCTATTTTTTTACTTTTCACGCTGTAGAACCTGCATTTATTTAAATATTCTAAAACATGATTTTTTTTCTGAAAGTATGAACCCTTGGCTACAAAATTTATCTTAACAAGTTTGATGTAACTTATACTTATTATTTAGCACGTTCGTTTGAAAAACTGTGCAAAGTGGTTTTTTTGCCCCAGCTAGTGGGGTAATAAAACCACTTCTTTTCAGGTCAAATATAAATGCAAACTTGTTGTTGTAATGTTTTTTATCATTCATAACGGTCACAACTTATTATATTAACCTTTCAAAAAAATTAAAAAAAACAGTTTCTAGCATTAATTATCGCCGTAGTCCTCGGTATCTTCAACGTAAAAACTTTTTCGGGACGACCACGCTTGTGGCGGTGAGGGGCAACTTTTTCTTTTTTAGCTCGTAATTTTTGCCCAACACCTTCAAAAAATTTTTCTCAGCTCGTGCAGCTGCCCCCTGGTTGCTTGGTTATTTAACCCCACACACTTTTTTGCGCGAAAAGCTATGTGATCCGAAAACAAATGCAAATATCGGAAAATCGTTTCAACATTCGGGTTAGTGACGAATTGCTGCTCCAAGAAAACACTTGCCTAATTTTTTGAAGCTCAATTTTCACAACTTTCACCGGCCATCAAAAGCCAGAAATTTTTTTTTCACATCGCTCAAAATGCTTATCTCACCACGAAAATGGTCGAAATGCAGATGCGGCAGTCCAACAAAGTACAAAAGTTGCGCATTATCGACCACGACTTACCTTATAAACTAAGGCTACTCTTTCTATCAATCCAGTCAAATATGAGCGTCAAAAGGGTATCTTACCCGCTGGCGATTTGACCCCATCTTACCCTATGTCATAAAAACAGCATGTCATAGTTTTTTCGATTTTTCCCGTATGTTTTTTTCCAGTTATGAATTTTCGAAATTTCTATCAAAAAAATATTCAAATGCCAATATCTCCTAGACGAAACATTCGAATTCAATTGCACGCGCGTCAAAATTTGCGTTTTGAACTGCTCCTTCAGAAACGAATATTGTGGGAAAAAAATCAATTCTTTTTTTTCCACGTTTTAAAAATAAAAATTGACTTTTTGAAAAAATACCATTTTTCCTTTAAAATTTTTTTTTCCCAAATTCCGTATCCAATTGCAAAAATTTGGAGCCCTTAGGGTGAATGGGCAATTGATATCTACTATTTTTCCGTGAATTTTGAAGTTCATTAAAAGTGAGAAACGTGCACAGTATCTCCGGAACGAAATATTTTCAATTGAATCGTAAGCGCGTTACAATGTGCTTTTGGAACTGCTGTTTCAAAAAAAAATAATGTGAAAAAAAAATCAAATACATTTTCATTCCTTTTTTCACGCATCTTCGCCACACGCGCTGCGCGCGCTCGTCTACGCCTCATCCTGACGACATCGCTCTTACCCTCGAAAGTCCTAATAGTGAATATTATTTTTCGATTCTTACCAGAGGTTCAGCATCTGCGCAATGAGACAAGGAATTTGGAATTTTCTTCGTAAACGGGGTGTTTTTGTTTCCGAACATCAATTTTAGTAATAAAAAGTGAAAAAACTAATAAAAATGTATTTGAATTTTTTCGCAATATTTTTTTCTGAAAGAGCAGTTCAAAAGCGCATTGTAACGTGCTTACGATCCAATTGAAAATATTTAGCTCCTCAGATACTGAGCACGTTTCTCACTTTTAATAAAGTTCAAAATTCACGGAAAAATAGTAGATATCAATTGCCCACTCTCACTAAGGGCTCAAAATGTTCACAATTGGATCCGGAATTTGGGGAAAAAGTTTTAAAAAAATCGAAAATGGGATTTTTTCAAGAAGTCAATCTTAATTTCGAAAACGTGAAAAAAAAACAAAAAAAAATTGAATTTTTTTTCACAAAATTCGTCTCTAAAGGAGCAGTTCAAAATGTAAATTCGGACGCGTGTGCAATTGACTTTGAATATTTCGTCTAGCTTTTCGCATTTGAAAATTTTTTTGATAGCCTTTTTAACAATTCATAACTAGAAAAAAAATGACGGAAAAAATGCTGTTTTTATGACGTACTTTAAGGGGATTTTTTTAAATCCCAATCGAAGACCGGTCGGGTTTCCACTGTGCCATTAGCCGTGGAGGAACTCATATACTCATCCAGAGCACAAAATGATTGTTGCGAAAGGAAAACCCCCACCAGCGGATGGAGATTCGCGGAACGAGATCCGGGCTATGAAATCAATCACTCGCTTTGTTAGAGGGCATTTTGAATCAATTGCGCAGCATTTCTGCGACACGAGCGTGACTCCCAATGAAATGTATGCATAACAGGAACGCGCACCGGTCGGTGACATCGACATATAGGTACATATGGACTGATAACGCTTCGAAGAAAACTGTAATCGCAATACAGTAATCGACTGTGCTCGTTCATCGGCTGAATTATTGCATTCGCTTGCGTCTCGTGTTCCTCGGATTCCCCATATTTTGGTGATAATTCGGGGAATGACGGAAATCACGTTCGCCGTTAAACTGCGTTAAACTTTATTATAGTAGTAGTATGAATTTTACTTGTACAACTCAGAAGTTTTTTACAAGCTACCCTTGATACATATTTTTCCAACCTCAGACATATGATTTCCATCCTGACATATGATTTCCAACCTAAGACATATTCCTATAGTGATACATTAACATGGTTGATGTATCACTGGCCCTACAGTTTTTGTAACGGTGGGTTCCGAACCACCGGGAGAACACAGAAAAGAGAACACATAGAATAATTTTTTCCATTGGTGTCGGCGCCGGGATTCGAACCCGGGACCTTCTGCATGGGAACCCGAGCACGTAACCACTTGGCCACTGCGTCTCCTTTTAAACTTTATTATATTTAAATGCTAAAATTATTTTGTTGCGGTCTCTCGACGTCGACGTTTTTACGTCCTGTAAAAATGGACTTGAAAGTTCAAAGTTAATTCATGACAAATTCCATAAACATAGTTTATTAACAAATTGTACCGGTATTTTTTTTCTTTCTAAGTCAAATGAATCATCAACTTGGTACGTAATAAGATGATAAGAATGATAAGATGGAAGAATGATAGAAATCGAACGACGACGAAAAATATGTCACCTCGAGTATGATACTTTGCGATTCGTAGTATTTCGTCAAATGCATTCGTTCGTCGATATAAAAATCAATGCAACCTCTCGCCAAATGCAGTATCCAGTGCAGTGTCTTTACCGGTCGTCTCATACGATTTTTTTTCGACCTCATCCGGTTTCTTCCAAGACGGTGGCATAAAAACAAGTTTAGACGTTGGCGATAATTCAGTAGCAACGATGTCTCCGAACGGTATCCTTCCAAACTTAAAGATTGTTTTGTCGCAATCGTTGACCACGGTTCTCGATGCGTACGACAAAAACGCCCGGCAGAAACTAAGTAGGTAAGTCTTTAAATCGTAAATGACTCCACGATTGTCTCGAAAACCGCACAAAACATTTTCTGCGCCGACCAGGCAGCAATTTGGCACCTGCAAGGTCAACCGAAAATATCAACGGTTGAATTTAGACGGTTTGACAACTATAAAGTCGACCGTAAAAAAGAATCCTAATGGTTGATTCAACGGTTGTTGAAACGCAGGATGGTTGACTTTCGAAGATGAACAGTTGAGAAGCTGTCCAAATTCAACCGTTGAACTTTTACGTTGGCACAACTGTCTTTTTCAACGGGTTGACCAAAATGGCAGAGTCGGACTTTACATCGTAGAAGTGGGTGAGAGATTCCCCATTATTCGAACAAATATTCGTTTCTTTCATACTATACCATTCGGGGACTTTTGTTACCTACCCTTCCCTACTCCTGCGATGCTCCAACCTGCAGATGAAGAGAGAACTGGGGTGGAGGATAAAGCTCGGCCTTGACACAAGCAATTCAATATTGTAAATATAGAATCATCTAAATTTGGAAAATGTTATCACCGAATTTTTTTTGCAATTACGAAAAAAAAAATCGAGAAATTTAAAAAATAACGCTTTTTCAACTTGAGGACAGAATGAACACTTTTTGAAAAAAGATACAGGAATCATGAAATTCTAAGAAGCCATACCCGTGTGGAAATCTGGTACGGGTTCCCTCGTTTGAATCCAGCGCCTGGCTAGTTTTCTTGATTAAAGTTTTCCTGTGAAGCAGTACAGAAGCTAGCTACAGTGCACGTACAGATGGACGGCTATTTAGGCGCCAGCCAGTCATCTTATTTCAGATCAACCGTATACGGTTGTACCTTATTTCATATATTATAATATATGCAATTGGACGGAGAAAAAAAATTGTGGGATTCAAACCCGGACGTACTGCGTGACAATCCGTCACGCTACCGGTGATGCCACTTCGGAACCTTACGGCAATAGTGGTTTCACCAACACACTTGTCCACCGATGACATGGTTGAGAAAAATTGATTTTTTTCCACTTTTCAATTTTCAATTTTTTTTTAAAGTTTCAAACAACAAAATTGGTTTGAATTGACAGCATTGCTTGGGCCGCGAGGGGGGAGTAAACCGATGTTATCTCATGTGTCGTATACACGATACAAAATATGTTTCCACGATGTACGTTTCCGCGCCATGTGACGAATGAGCTTGATTCGATATAAATCCGCTAAAATAAAAAAGTGAGTCATCATAAACGGAAAACATCCGACAATCATTTTCTTACATTCTGAGAATGCTTATTTTTTTCTATATTCAAGCACTTGCGAGAACGATGACGTAGTCATGAACTTTTTCAGTTTTGAAAAGGGGTAGGTCTCGAAGTTCAGAATCTCATTCGGCCGAAAACGTATATATAGATATAGTAGCGTAGGAAATAACCATCTTCGCGCAGTACAACGAGCTACGCCACTATATCTATATATACGATTTCGGCCGAATGAGATTCTGAATTTCGAGACCTACCCAAAAATGTTACCGTGACAAAGATACTGTGAAAGTATCTTTGTGGCTCGTAGATTAATATTTCTATGCAGTAGCAATACTTGTATTTACATTCTCGTTTTGCCCTGACACAGTTGGGTAGGTCTCGAAGTTCAGAATCTCATTCGGCCGAAAACGTATGTATAGATATAGTGGCGTAGCTCGTTGTACCGCGTAAACATGGTTATTTCCTACGCCACTATGACTATGGATACATTTTCGGCCGAATGAGATTCTGAACTTCGAGACCTACCCAAATTTTTCTAGAAATAATAATACGAATTAACAAAAATATAAATTGACCGAATAATTGATCTTTATATGTATTTCAAATACAGCATTCAGTAGATTAGCGGAACATACAAATTTTGGTTCTATCCTAGTATTATCAATGATCATTTACCATAATTAGACTGGAATTCATCAACATTCATTTTATCATGCTTCATTCCCATGTTGTACTGCAAACTTTTCACTGAGGCAATCATAACGATTTTGTGATTCGTTAAATTATTGATTGAAATAGAAACAATAACCTTAATTTTTAAAATTTTAAAAATAACATTGTCAAAGATTTTCTAGGTTTCTCTTGTTAAATTCCACACACGCTAACGGTAGGGGTTTCCCGTTCACGACCCTTAGACGATGATCGCGTGCTCCCTGTTGTAGAAATAATGTTCGGAGAAGGTTTAAATAAACACGAAGTTCGCAGAAAAAGCGAGCGTGCCGCAAGAATGCAGCACCTGCGAAGGTTTATTCAAAATTAATAATGCACGCGATGGCGTGAAATAATGTGAAACGAAATACTAATATACATACGAATAAATAATACAATTATGAAAGTACGTCCGACGACGATTTACAATAATTAATTCGAACCCGTTGGATTAGGACGCTCGATAACGGTTCTCGAGTTACAACAATTAATTTGATAGCCTCGTGGCTTGCCCGCGAGACAATATGGCCACCTTTCGCGGCTAATTCACTCTCGTTGGCTCGTCCACATGGACCCACCCTCCTACTATAATTTTGGGGCGCACTCGGGCCAACTATAGTATACGCGTACGAATTCCTCGATTGCTCGGAACGTTCTGCCTGATAACGGCTCCGCGCCACTCGTTATCATTCTCCCGCGCATCCATCGACGCGAGCATCGCCCGGCTGCTATCGCTCGCTGCGCCTCTCCTCACCTACCACGTACACGTAGGAACCGTCTTTATCACTCTATTCAAGATTGCTTCAACATAAAGCTCAAAAATACGCCAATATGTTGAGAAGTTGAATAAAGATAGAAAATGGTAAATCACGCGCAAAACTTTTTGGTCAAAACAATCGCCCCAAATGCCAATGCGTAAATAGTCTTGATTAGCTAATTGATTAAGATTTAATTAATAATTAAACAATTGGAACTTGCAATGATTCGCTGGTATCGGGAGCTCGGATATCCGCATGATTCAATTTTATCCACTCTAACAAGTGCACGTGGTATACGTCCTTTTTCGATGGGATCTGGGCGGACGGTTGAGGACTCGAATCCTTTGTTCAAATCGAGCCAAACGTAATCGCTCGCCGGAGGCTTCCAATACATCAAACTCGACGAATTGGGCAAATAATTTCTTTGCCCATCGACGTTGTAATATCCAACGATTTCCGGGATTTCCGGTTCAGACACTAGATTTCTCAATTGACTTTTCCATCCCATAGAAAAATTATTATCACGACCGTACGACATCATTCGTTAATTCGGCAAGCGAGCTAAACAAGTATTTTTTTAATCGTAATCCAAAACTTTCCTCTGTTTGCGTTATCGATATAACATCAACAATATGGAATAATCGATAATTAATTTTTGCTCGCTTGATCATCAACGATGCAAGCCCACACTGGAGTTCAAAATCCGCACGCCTAAGATCGCGCCTAGTCTATTCCGCAGCAAATACGGGAAACGTTATATATATTCGGTATCGCTGGATCCGCTCGTGGATGACTAACGACTAAAATATTTGTTTGCCATCAACGGATCGTTGTATATACGAATCTATCGCACAAAGGAATTGCTGCAAGAAGAAAACCCCCACCGGCGAATGGGGATTCCCGGAACGAGATCTGGGCACTGGAACAATTGCGCAGCACTTCAGGGCTGCGTTCTAAATCCCTACTCGAGTCAACTATAGTTAACTCGCGCCGTTATAATTCTATTACTATAGTTATACTATAGTTGACTCGAGTTGGGTTTCAGAACGCAGCCCAGCGACATCACCCAATGAGATCTATGGACGGGCATCAGAGTGACGCCATTGGCAGCGATACTATTGCACGCGCGCGCGGGCTGCCTCTCCTCTCACGCCATTCAACGGGAACCGTGTGGTGGGGGTCTCTCTAAATCTTTGCTACCCCTCAATCTAGCTGCACTGCCAGGGCTGCGTTCTGAATCCCTACTCGAGTCAACTATAGTTAACTCGCGCCGTTATAATTCTATTACTATAGTTATACTATAGTTGACTCGAGTTGGGTTTCAGAACGCAGCCCAGTGGGTCTCAATCTGCGGTTCTGTAGCGCCTCCACCACCGTCGGAGATCCCAGCCGACAGACGGCGTGGCAGTCGCTTCGACGACAGTTCTCTCACCGGAAACCGACGAAGAAAGCAACTACTTATCCCCCGGAATTGCGTCTGTGATTTGATATAGTATCTTTCGCTAGGCACGCCATTCCACACGCCTCGTATTTCATTCACATGTTGATAAAGATTTATATACTCGTTACAAGCGGTTGCTATATTTAATTGCGTACGGATATCTGCCGAATTGGACGAGATACTCTACAGTTCGGCGTCCAAATTTCAGAGCCCATAATTGGTGCGATTTTCGAATCAGCGCAGACGGACATACTCATCAGGGAGACTAGAGGACAGGAGACTGAACTTGGCCGGATTTTGCTTCAAAATCTCGTATGCAAACTTGTAGGACCTCTTAGTTCCACCGCCGCCGAGAGAAGCGCTGCCAGCGGGAATCACCGAATTAAATCCTTCACATAATATAACTATATATATCGTTTCCAGAGAAATTAAATGGCACATGCTTTGCGTCTGCTTTGCTTTCGGATACTTCCAAACAAATTTCAGAGCTTTATAAAACCGCCAAGGATTGTCATCCAACAAATAAATTCTGCTACCATTTACTTAAAAAACTAATTATAACTAACTAATTAACTAATTAACTAATTAATTAATTATTATAACTAGTTATTTATTAAAAACTAATTTTTATTTAGGGTTGAGTGAATTTGATGATTGAAATCTAAAAAAACAAAAATTAATCATTAATAGAATAGAAAATATAACTTACTCAGTGCAGGGAGACATAGTCTCCCTGACATTATTCATTTCTTTTTAGAACCGGTCGAGAACGAGAGAAGATAATTTTCACCAAGAGGATGTCGAAACGCATTACTCAACGAAATTGGCTGATGGATCGAACGTGGGAAACCCTGCTTGACAGCTAATGCCATCCCGCTAAGTTTGTCGAACAATGCAGAGGTAAATTGTATTTCTATCACTCACTGCTAATAGTCAAGGCAAAAAACTTGTGCAGCATGACAGTTTATAATTGAATGTTATGAATGTTACTAATATTTAATGTTTCAGTGTTTTGTGGAAAAACATTTTTTTTTTTGGGCGGGTACCCTATGGTATATGGATCATTTATTTTATAAAATTGTATGAAACTTAATATATCAAGAACGATTTGTTTTAACAGAAAGATGATCCAAGGCGTACAAACTCTAGACAGAAAAGGAGTTGCAACGTGCATCGGAAATGGTTGGAAAATGTGCAAAATTTGGAACACATTGGACAGGATACGTATAGCGTTCCTCATCGAAGCCTACAACAACAATTTGTAAGAAAAACGAAATAGAAAAAGAACGAAACAATATGATTTTTATTATATACTTCTCAGTGATTACATGACTTGTCTCAGCGCAAAAATAAATATTTTAAGAACTGTAACCACACACTTTGTTGCCTTATTTGTTTAAAAAAAAAAGAAGATATTATTGAACAAAATAAAAATAATCACGTGCGGTCTCGGACCTGAAAAACGAGCCTTAGAAAAATGTACGCAATCGATTGCTCCGATTCACTTCCCAATGGAATATAACCTCACTTATTGCCGAGCTGTCACTACGGTTGCGTCACAGAACCGTAGTTCGGGAATCACCCAACAGGAGCGCGGTCGTCAACATTGACTGATCACGTGACCTCAGTGGTCACGTGCCCAATTGGTCGTACGAATTTTCTGTCGAGATTTCGTACCCATAGTTCAGTCTCCTGTCCTCTAGTCTCCCTGATACTCATTAAAATTGGATATCCATTGAACGTTCAACAAAAAAATTATGCGCGACTGTTCATATCCGATTTTCATACTTTGCTTGTGTTAGTAATAAATTGTTTCCATGCCGCTGCTTGAGCTTTAGCGACGAACGACCGTGTCTTTTTTTTTTATGCATGACCGAGGCGTATTTACACGTGCGTGCGAGCAGTATCTATTATCGACCGACGACATTCGTAATTCGCCGGTTCGTTTGGAATTTGCAGATCGGTTTACCATCATTTTGTGGTTTCTCATTTCGCCACTGCATGGGCGAAGCGTTTCAGCGCTACTACAATTCAGGACGCCGAAAAGGCCACCGTTGTACATCTACTCATCTCTGGGCTGCGTTCTGAAACCCAACTCGAGTCAACTATAGTATAACTATAGTAATAGAATTATAACGACGCGGGTTAACTATAGTTGACTCGAGTAGGGATTCAGAACGTAGCCCTGGCGATGCCGGAATGCATCAGCTGATCGTAAACTCCTAGCGGCAATAGCGGCAATAATTCACTAAAATGATATTTCACAAATTTCCCGCGGTTTCGAAACGATTGTTTCGTGTGAACTATTATTAAACAAATTAATAATCGGTCAAAATTAATACAATGTTAATTATCAACGATTGAAATGAAGAATAAAATGTATGGTTATCCGATCAAATGTCGATACGTATCAAAATCGGGTAGACAATCTCGAGTTAAACTTCGAAAGTGAGGTTAGATTCGTTCTAAAATTCGTGTAAACATTGGAATCTCTATCCTTAAAAGGTGGCCTATTCAAAATTTTTTTTTGTCCTTGAAATTTACATTGAATATCTATCGCCGTACAATGAAGACTTTAAATCGACTTTTAGGGAAGAAGATGTGATTTTTCATTACTGATTGGCTCGATTCGTAACATGAATTGCTTGTATCGTTTGAATTTATCTTTTTTCGTTGAAAGACATGTTTGCGTCAAGTTCCTAAGATTTTTTTCCACTGACAAAAACTCCGTCGAAACCCATCGATCCAGCAATATCATGAAGGTTCTGAATGTTGCCGAAAAAAATGATGCTGCCAAGAACATTGCCGCACTATTGGGACGAGGCAATTGCCGCCGGGTACGATTTTCTTTTTCAAAAATTGCCGGTTCGACAAGAAAATTATCAAACGTGTCTCTAACGTTTTCAGAGGGATGGCCTGTGCGTGTATAACAAAATCTACGAATTCAATCTACAATTGTTCAACACCGACTGCCAGATGATTATGACTTCGGTGTCCGGACACATGCTGAATTGGGAATTCGTCAGTGCCTACCGCAAGTGGAACGGTTGCCATCCTTTGTCTCTTTTCGACGCTCCGGTTGTCAAAGGATGTCCCGAAGATACTTATTTGAAGATAAAGAAGACTCTGGAGAGGGAAATAAAGCATTGCAGCGCTCTGATTATATGGACCGATTGCGACAGAGAAGGCGAAAACATCGGATTCGAAATAATTCAAGTCTGCAGGGCGGTCAAGCCAAATATACGAATTTATAGGTGAAACAAAAATTCCCGTCCCTAATAATCCCAATATTACAATTATTATTACGCGTCTTATCAAAATTTATCCAAACTAAATTTCCCAATCATTGCAGAGCCAAATTTTCTGAGATTACTCAGGCTTCCATTCAGCGAGCTATTCAAACGCTGGGAGAGCCTAATAAAGCGATAAGCGACGCCGTAGATGTGAGAAGCGAGCTTGATCTGAGAATAGGTGCCGCATTCACGAGATTTCAAACTCTGAGATTGCAAAAAGTATTTCCGCGATCACTGAGCGAAATGCTCATCAGCTACGGCAGTTGCCAGTTTCCCACTTTGGGTTTTGTTGTGGAAAGGTTTTTGGCCATCGAGAGATTCAAGTCTGAACCTTACTGGAAGATCAAAGTGACGGACGATCACGATGGAGTATGCGTTGAATTTAGATGGTCGAGGAATCGATTGTTCGAAGAGTTACCGTGTCAGATTTTTTATGACATGTGTAAGGAACAGCCCCATGCGACTGTGGAAAAGGTTGTGGGAAAACCAAAAAGCAAATGGAGGCCGTTACCACTCGATACCATTGTAAGTTGCCTTCGAAGTCCAATTTTTTATTTTCTTCAAATAATTATGAATTATGATGATAATAATAATCTATGATATAAAAATTTAATAAGAATGTTTATTATGATTATACTTGTAATAATGTAAATGATAACATTATTATTATTATTATTATTATTATTATTATTATTATTATTATTATTATTATTATCATTGTTATTATCATTATTGTTATTATTATTATTATTATTATTATCAATATTATTATGATATTATAATCATTCGGATTATCAGAATTACAAATTGAGATCCGAAATCCAACTTGCTAATCAAGTTACAATTATGGTTGTGAGTAATGCATTACTTTTCGTCATGCATTGTCGTTTTCACTATTCAGTATTTTTAATGAGTAATGTAGTTTTTTTTCCATTATTCATTAAAAGTAATGAGTACCGTAGATTTTTTTCCATTACTTATTATTTCTAATGAGTCATGTAGATTTTTTCTATCATTCATCAAGAGTAATGAGCAATGTACATTTTATTCCATTATTCATTAAAAGTAATAAGTTATGTAGATTTTTCTCCATCATTCATTGAAAGAGATGAGTAATGTAATTTTTTTTCCATTACTCATTTTATTTTCAATAGATCGTTTTTCAGTCTCTATTATTTTTAATGGAATGTTTTTCAGACTCAAAAACGCTCTATTGAAAATAAAATGAATAATGGAAAAAAATTACATTACTCATAACTTTTAATAAATAATGGAGAAAAATCACTCATCAAAAATAATAAGCAACAGAAAAAAATCTACACCTCATTAAAAATAATGAATAATGCAATATTTTTCCATCGAAAATTTCTCAACCCCGGTTACAATGATGATTTTTTAATGATTTTTCAATAAGGAACTCGAAAAACAAGGCTCGCGAAAGCTTCGGCTAAACGCCAAAGAAACGATGAAAATCGCCGAGAAATTGTACACTCAAGGACTCATAAGTTATCCGCGTACGGAGACGAACATATTTCCAAAAGAACTTAAACTAGAGCCCCTGGTTCAGCAACAAGCGAATCACGAGGCTTGGGGCGAATTCGCTCAGCGAGTCCTGAACGATGGCATTTATCCGCGTCAAGGAAAAAAAACCGATCAGGCTCATCCGCCGATTCATCCCACGAAATTTGCCAACGGTTTGCAAGGAAACGAAGCGAAAGTTTACGAATTTGTCGTGCGACATTTTCTCGCTTGTGTGTCGAAAAACGCCGAGGGTCACGAAACCACGGTCGACATAGATATTGCCGGTGAAAAATTCGTAGGATCGGGATTGCAGATACTCGCGAAAAATTATCTCGACGTTTACATTTACGAAAAATGGCACGCCAAAGAGATTCATCTTTACCAAGTGGGCCAAGTTTTCACGCCCACGGGTATAGATATGGTCAAAGAGAATACATCAGCGCCGAATTTATTGACCGAGGCGGATCTCATAGCTCTCATGGACAAACACGGAATTGGAACCGATGCCACGCACGCCGATCACATAGATACGATTAAATCGCGACAGTACGTCGGTTTGCGCGACGGCACGCACTTTATGCCGGGTAAATTGGGCATAGGACTGGTCATGGGTTACGACAATATGGGATTCGCCATGTCGAAACCCAATCTCAGAGCCGAACTCGAGAGCGATCTCAAAGAGTGAGTCATCGATTTTTACAATTATTTCTCTCGTCGCACTCGCAGGATTAAAAATTGCGGCCGCGAATTTGAGTAGATCGAGAAAAAAGTAGGCGAATTTTGGGAATTATCGTATAAAAAATGGATCGTTTAATTCTATGCAGATGTTTTTTATCAACGAATTTACATTCACTCGAAGTGCTTTTATTTGGATTTGGCGCAAACGGCTTAGCGCGAACATGAACTCAAAATACAATTTAGAATTTGCGAAAACATTTTGAAAGTCACAATTTCACAAAATGACAATAGTTTGAACTCTACGTTCGATTTTTATTCGAAGTTTCCGACCTTTTTAACTTGATAAAACAAAATTCAGTACGAGAACTCTACTACGTTCCAAATTGGAAAGACTGCGAGAAAATTGAGTTGAAATTCGGAAGAAGTCGGTCGGCCGTTTATAAAATATGTAAGAAACCGTCTGCGAAAAGTATATTTCGAGAAAATCCCGACAGCAGTGCCGCAAGCGGATGTACATCCATGAAACAAATATTTAACGTACCTTCATCTACAAACCTTAGGATAAAAAATACCTGGATGAAATTTAGTAAAATAGTTTCTAAAATAATAATTCTCGAAATCCTTCAATTTTTCTTGCCGTCTATTGACATAAGTCCCCTTAAGGGGGGGGGGGGGGTAAGGTTAATCCGGCGAAAAAGAAGCATGCTTTAAAGATTTTTTTCTGGCGATACAAATAGTGTAAATTTATTCAGTCAATTTCCATACAATAATACAACATTTGAACAATATTTTCCTAAATTGTCATTCCAAAATATTGAAAATTAAGCGGGTGACAGCGCCTCGAAAAAAAGTTGCTTCGCGGTGTTCATCATAACTCGCAAAAGAATCATCTGAAACAAAAAAAATCAAAACGCATTCGTTAAAGGAGATGTTTCTCGAGGTAATCACGAAGGGATTTTTTATTTTTTATTTTTGATTTTTTCGTAGCACTTGGAAGCAAAAAACCCGATTATCGCTATAAAAATCAGCTAATTTCTTGCTGTAAAATTAATAATTATCAAATAAAAAAAAAGCTCTCGACAATACCTGGTGAATTATGTGAAGAAGTAGTGTGCAAAATTTAAAAACGATTGGTCCAGTGGATTTTGCGTTATCGTGAACACGGACTTTTTCGAGGCGCCTCCGGAGATTCACTGTCACCCGCTTAATTTTCAATATTTTCTAATGACAATTTAGGAAAATATTGCTTAAATGTTGTATTATTATATGGAAATTGATTGAATAAATTTACACTATTCGTATCGCCAGAAAAAAATCTTAAAAACATGCTTCTTTTTTGCCGAATTAACCTTACCCCCCCCCCCCCCCCCCCCCCCCCTTAAGACAACTACTCGAAGACATCGATACAATTTGAATTTGGATATCTTTCCTGAATTATGCTTCCATTATATCGCTTTTTTTATTTTTAAGGATATGCGAGGGCCGCAAAGACCCCAAAGACGTGTTGCAAGCGCAGATAGCGAAGTATCGAGATGTGTTCAAAATTGCTTTGGAACGTGCGAACTTGATCGATACCGCATTAGCCCAATATTTGGACGAAGTTCCGATCGAAGCTCAACGATTGGAGAACATAATGCCCGTCGAGGATCCAACGGTTTTCAAGTGTCCTCGATGTGGCTCGAACATGACACTGAAGAGCAGAAGAACGGGTACTGGAATGTACATCGGTTGTATCGGCTATCCGACTTGCAACAACGCCATCTGGTTACCGCAGGACGTCATCGGTGTCGAAGTGCTCGACGAAGTTTGTAATCGAGTCAGTACAACAATAACTATTTTGGAAACAGGATATCATCGTAATATAATATTCAAATGTCTTTAATTATCCGTCACTTAAAAACAAAACAAAAACATTAGCGAGTTTTTGTCGCAGCGAATGTTTATAATGCAATGTTTTAGTGTCTGAGGATTTGTTTTCTGTTTCTATGGGATATTTTAATGATGTTTCTATATCGTTCTTAGCAAATTCTTGGCACAGTGACATTACTGGGATATTTCGGTGTTTCGGAGATGTTTTTCTGTATTTATATCGCGTATCTTTTTTCTATATTATCCTCACCGAAGTTTTGTAGCAGTGACGTTGATTGAATATTCCGTATACGACAGATTTTTTGGTTCTATTTGCATATTAGGTACCTCTATTCTATAGTATTTTCAGCGAATTTTGGTAGCAGTGATGATATCACTTGGATATTCCAGTGCCCAGATGATGTTTTTTTCTACTTCTAGAGTATCTCTATTCTGTATTATTTTCGGCGGATTTCTGTAGCAGTGACGTTTTAATGGGATATTTCCGTATCCGGACGATTTTTTTGTTTTACTTCTGTATAAGGTACTTTTATTCTATACTATTTTTAGCGAATTCTTGTGGCAGTTACGATATCACTTGAATATTCCAGTGTGCCGATGATTTTTTATCTACTTCGATTGTATTTTCATTCTGTATTATTTCTAATGGATTTATTGTAGCAGTAACGTACTTAGAGATTCCAGTGTTTAGAGGATTTTTTTTCTAATTCTGAATATCTTTATTCTGTATTATTTCGAGCAAATTTTTGTAGTATTGACGTTATATATTGAATTTTTCCGTATCCGGAGGATTTTTTGTTCGGTTACTATGTTGGGTACCTTTATTCAATATTATTTTTAGGTTATTTCTTTCAGCAGTGACAATAACACTTGCATATTGCAGTGGCTCGAGGATTTTTCTCTATTTGTATAGTATTTGCATTGAATATTATCTTCAGCGCGTTTTTGTCGCAGTGACGTTATTAATTGTACATTTCCTCATCCGGAGAATTTTCAGTTCTATTTTTACGTCAGGTACCTTTATTCTCTACTGTCTTTAACGAACTCTTGTAGCAGCGACCAATATCACTTTAATATTGAAGTGGCTCGATGATTTTTTTCTATTTGTATAGTATTTGTATTGAAATTTAGTCTTCAGCGCATTTTTGTAGCAGTGACGCGAATTTTTGTAGCATTAACAATATCGATTTAATACTCCAGTAGCTCGATGATTTTTTTCTATTTGTATTGAATATCACTTCGGCGAATTTTTGTAGCAGTGACGTTATTAATTGGATATTTGCGTAACCGCACAGGTTTTTGTTCTATTTCTATGTTAGGTACATGTATTGTTTACTCCTGTAGCGAATTCTTGTAGCAGTAACAAGATCACTCGGAT